>CABHPR010149184.1:0-50899 GCA_902168415.1 Peromyscus melanophrys | reverse complement strand
CACTAACAGGTGAGAAACCTAAGCACATTAACATTTTTATTTCAATATTATCATTTTAAAATTTCAAATAAGTTTAGAATCTATTCACTATCACCTATAAGCTATTATCTTAGAATTTACATGACCCTGGCAAATACGTTATGGAAAAATATCATAGGAAGTATAATTACAGATGTGAAGATTGAGAGGAAATGTAGGAAAGGTATGATAATCAGGTACGCACATTGTGTGAAACTGAATGAGAAAAAAATGCTAGCTATTTGTAACTGTTTTGTGAATGAGTGTTGTCTGCTTAAAAGACATGTCCAGGAAGAAAACATGGTAGATGTGTTCAGGAAATGACTCAGTATTTAAAGCATGAACTCATTCTTCTGAATATTCACATTAGATTACTAAACATCATCTAACAGGAACACTAAGGCCTAAAAAGCAAATAACTGTAAGTGGGGTGGGCTACATTTTATGTCTCACCATTTTATATACCTCAGTTCACTAACAGGCATTTTTTTAAAAAAAAATTAGAAATTTGTTTTTATTGAAGGAGATGGATGAAATAATCATGTACAAATCTTTGTAGTGTAAAGGATAAGTATGATTTGTGGCATGCATGTTGCCAAATAGTAAAGTGCTTGACATTGTAATTTGATTATGAAATACATAATCATGCCCTGTCAGCTGTTAAAGGGAACCGATTCTTATGGATGAAATATAAATGAAATTATAAAAGTCATAATCTTGTCAAAGTAAGAAACTTGGGACCTGAGAACTTATTCTGTAAGGTTGTTCACTTGATAGCTTTTCAAGAACTTGTAATGGCAGTAGAAAAGCAGTATTTTAATTTATTGCATATCCTAATGTGTATTCCAGCTGTAAGGTTCTGAAATTTTCTTAATTATATTGCACAGACATAAACAGGTTTAGCCTATAGTTGTAAGTGTTGTAACTATGTACTAACTATAGATTATATTTTGGTAATATAGATTATAGTCTTAGTCATTAATTTGGCTATATCAAAGTCTATGTGTTTAACTCAGCTCTAATTGTATAAACTTGCACTATTATGTGTTAATATTATCTAGATGATTATCATAATTAAACAATATTCTGTCAATATATATCAAATGATCAAAAGAGCTTATGACATTTTTTGAGAAATTATTCAATTAGCTCTGATATTTCTAATATAAATGAAATAACAGGACCCATATCTCATACTACATTGGCAGTTAGTATTGATTATATGGCTGAACCATTTGCAGGGGCTGGCTTGGTTTAATGTTATCTCTTTTTCTGTCTCAGGCAGATAAAATATTAATACAAGGTAAATGAGTACTCACTGAACTTGCCATATGGCCCCTGTGGAGGGCAGAGGGACCTGGGCAGCCTCTGGACTTGCCATATGGGCTGAGAGGGAAAACGTAAGGGTTACACAGAAACAAGTCTACCATATGGACTAGGTGGAGCACTTGAAAGACTTAATACTTTCTCATGCTGGGACATTTTTCACAAAAGAATACAACACATATAAATAATATATTATATGAAACCTCTTCAAAATGGATCAATTGTTTAGATTTAATATGATGCTTTCAAGCAATGTCCAGAGCATATAAATAATCATGGTTTACTTTGAAATGGCAAAGAGGATCATCAATCATTTACCCCTGACATTTTTACATTGCATTTAACATCTGTTCCATAATATCGTGGTACAGTAATACACTTAACATCATATTACACACTGAACACAAACAAATAAATATAACACTAAATTAGAGATTCAGAAAATTTGCCTTGTTTCAGTTAACACTTTTTTAAACACTGTATTATCTGCTCCTTTTATCACTTGGAGTTTTTGGTTGTTGTTGTTGTTGTTGTTGTTAAATACAGTAGATGAAATGAAGCAAAAGGCAAAGGCAATTTTCTTGGTATGATCAAAGCTAATTAATTTGGTTTCTGCTAATATGGAATTTATGATAATTTAGCTTGGGCTTGATAAAGTTTACCTTTGTAGTAGATATAAAGAAAAGATTTGCTAAGCCAATTATTACTATAAACAAGATTACAATGAACATGTTTAACCCAGTTAAGAGAGCATACTTTTCAAGGATTTTCGCACATTAATTGAATGCAAATACATACTGGTAATAACAAATTAGTCTAATTTAGTCTTTGAATCAGGGTCCTATTGTACCTGCATTTGGTAACAGATGGATCTAATTACTGTATATACTTCTAAATTCTGTGCGTATTTCTTTCCAATATCAGTTATTTGGGCATTGATTGAATTTATGCCTTGCCATTTCCAGCCACCATTATCTCCCTGTGTTTTCTAAGGATCTAATTAGCTGTAAATTTTTAAAGGTGCATAACTTTTTAAAGATTTGTAACCTTTAAAGCATTAACCTTCTACCTTCTCCTTCAAGGCATGATGTTTCTGTGGGTTTCCAAATATGCATCAGAAGGACTATAAGAGTCCATTCAGAATCACAATTTGAAAATTTGGAATGTATTTGAAACTATATTCTAAGTTATTCCTGTAATTTAATTGTATATGTGTTTGTGCGTATATGTGAAATTGTGTACTTATGTATGTTTGTGGAAGTCAGAGGGCACACTTGGGTGTCATTATTCAAATGCTGTCTATTCCCACCTCTTGAGATAGCTTCTCTTTCTTGGCTGGAAATACCATGTTCTCTAAGCTGGTTGATCAGTGGGTCCCAGGCATCTGCCTGTCTCCACCTAACCAGAGCTGAGTTTACAAAAATGTCACACCATACCCATTTTTATTGTGTGAGTGTGGGATTTGGGGGCTGAACTCAAGTTTTTGTGTTTGCTTTGCAATAAGCTCTCTGTCCAGTCCTGAATTTTGTTCTGACCTATTTTCCCAAATAAAAACTAATCCATTCACATTCAGAAGTTTGCTTTGTTAATAAGGATTTGACCCCATTTAATGAATTTAGCTGTTTTCTTGGATCCAAGAAAGTTAAAGTTCATGCAATCTTTGTATTTTATCGATCTCCAGAGCCAGTATTTATGTTCCCTGCTGAATTCAGCACCCTTTTACAAGTTCCTCAGATGGTGGTTGACACTCTTCACTTTGATAGTTTTAGTTTATGTTACCTTCTCTGTTGTCTCTATAAATGTAGACTAGGATTTTCCTTTCTTTTCCATCGTATTTTAACATTTTTATGATTGTGTTTGCTAATATATTTTATAAGACATGGAAAAATGTGTTACTGTTCCAAGTTAATGAATCAATAGTTCTGAGGAATAGGTTGCGAATCATACTAGCTGGTGTTGAGGATATAGAAGAGAGGGCTTGCAAAGGGTAGATTCCATCAAATGGGTGTTAGATGGAGGCCAGAAGTGCCAGGTAAAGAATGAAATGGGAAGTTTGTATCTGAATGCAAAGGAGGATACCTCAACAGGAAGAACTAGGTCCTTCATCAGTACCAAAAACAGGGTGACTGGGATTGGAAATATAGGAACCACGGCCATGTGCTATGTGGATATTGAGCATTGAATTAAGCAATTTTGAGCAGAAAATGAACTTCAGTTATAATTTCAGGAACCAGTCAGAAGTCCAAGGACTATTAGTAGAACCCAAGGCCATAGCAGATCAGTATCAGTAGAAGGAATATAGAGGGCTTTTT
Organism: Peromyscus melanophrys; assembly: GCA_902168415.1. Taxonomy (NCBI): domain Eukaryota; kingdom Metazoa; phylum Chordata; class Mammalia; order Rodentia; family Cricetidae; genus Peromyscus; species Peromyscus melanophrys. Next base: position 47,243 of record CABHPR010149184.1, on the reverse strand, counting down.
TTTCTTTTTTTTAACTGAAAATATTTTTTCATATAATATATTCTGATCACAGTTGCCCCTACCCCAACTTTCAATGATTGCTGGCAGGCTCAATTTCATCTTAATGAAGACAAGTGAGGGAAAATGTAATGACTGTATTTCTGAATTTCTATATACAAAATCCTAGTAATCTTCTGTTTGTTTTTATTCCTGTCATTCCTACCTCTTTCTCTTATTCCTCATGATCTGCACAGCTCGGTCCTTCTTTTCTTCTTTCCCATTTCCTTCCATTTCTCTTTTGCATATACGTATATATACATATATATTCTAATAAGCTAACTTCTTTTCACTAAACCTTGTATTTTAAGGGTTTGACGATCTTCCAATAGCCCTCTGGCAGGCATACTAACTTCAACAGGTGGTGTTTGGCAACCAGAGTGATAAAAAGATTTCAAATCATATAATTATCTCACAAAAGTCACCTATTCTCACTGTATATTAAGGCCCCAGTCATGCCTCTGATCTGCATCCTATCCTTTACTACCTTGTGTTTTTCTCTTCCTCCAAGCTCAAACATGCTATCAAGTGATCTGATATATTGCTCCTCTTTGGAACATGTTTAGTGTCATGTATCATATTTTCAAATTGTCACAATTTTTTTTTAGAATCCTGTGTTTTATTTTGTCTATGTTTCCCAACTGAACTAATTGGAAAATTAAAATGTACTCATATTTCAGGGTTAATGTGGCTTTATAAAATGTCACTGATTACATTTATGATTATATTCAAGTTGTGAAAATAATTGTGGTAGTGAAGGAAGTAGCAGCTTCCTTACATGTTTCTTGACATTTTTGAAGCTATTGTTATATGAAGCCCTAATTTTTTTCCTAAGGGAAAATAACATCAATGGGCAATATGAGCTCCTTCTGTTTATCAACAGAGTACAGGAATAAAGCCTACATTTTTGGTTTAATTGTTTAAATATTAAAAAAGCTATAATATTTAAATGTTCTTAATTTTTCCATCACTGTAAAACTATTTTTAAACCAGCTTTCCATTTATATGTTGCTTTTAATTTGCTTATCATAAAATACGTAGAGGAAAATAGAAGTTGTAGATGAAAGGAAATAAGAATAATTGTTCAGGTTCTATCTGTATTAGTACTTTTGAATAATAGTGTGCTAAGATAGAGAGTGGATGAGAAAAGCTAATCTGATTTGTGAAATATTAGCAATATTGCTTATTTATAATGAAATACCATGATGATGTTTAGATGAAGAAATACCAGCAATTGTCAAACTGACTAAGTGAAGGAAAATCTCTGCATTTATTTTGACATGTTTTGAGCCACTTGATCTACTTTTCTTAAGAACATCCTATTTAAAGATGGGAAGTACCATTTTATATATCTGAAAATAGGATCACTCTTTTCTGTGATATAGACAATAAGTAACTATACATTAGAAGTTAATTTTTTTTAAACTTACATATAGGAGAAGCCCAAGAATGTGCATTATGTTTTTATGCTCTGAGAGTTGCAAAGCAGCAGCTGTGCTGTTTGAGGATCCCCTTCTCACCCAGGGAAGAACGCTGACAATGACATAAACATACACTCTTAACTTTTATATTTCCCTAAATCCTAAAAATTAGTGCTCTCCTTTGCATTTTTATATGACAGTGTTATAAAGCAGTTAGTTTTAAAGGAAAAAGTCATAAAATCTCAATAGGTAGAAGGAATGTAAAGGTTACTTAATTTAACCTCCTATCAATTTCCAGTGAATGGTTTCTATAATATTCCTGACAGGATGCTTATCAAGCTTTGTATGGACATTCTGCTACCACTGACCAATCATTATCCAAAGAAACCAGCAGGATTTTCAGGTGGATGAACACAATCTTATATGTACATCCATGATTGTCTCTTTTCTGTACATAGTAGCCATAAATTTATGTACTTATTAAGAGAAATTGAGATGTTTTTGCAAAAACTTTAGAGTTTTAAATATCACAGGTGATTTTATATGCTAAATGTGCATTTCTGAATAGGAAACTGAAAATACAAACCTGTTCTACACCAGGAAAGCTGGAGTACATATAGCTAATCATGTTGGACTCTGAAAGTTAAGGTGTAAACCACGCTCACTTAAACATCATCATCATTTATATAATAGCTGGTCCTTAATACATGAAGTAATTTGGGAAATAAAAACATGTAATATATTTGTAAAATAAGTAATAAAATATAGTACAAACCATGCATTGAGATGTTACAATGACCAAGAGAATTAGAGTTCATAGATTTTTATATTAAACATACTGAAGGAAAGAAACATGTACCTGAATTTCTTTGACAATGATTTCCAAACCTTTGATCATTTGAAATAGAGTGGGAAAGATAGACTCATAATTATTTGTTATGAATGGAAACTGTTTCACAACAGGGAAGCTGAGGTGCATTTACCAGGTTCCATCTCATTACATACTCTTGTCTCAAGATAATTTGCATTGGGAGGTAAAAATGAAGGAATATTTTTAACTACCTGTGGCTTGTATTTCATCCTTATATTGAACAAATAAATAAGCCGAATGCATAAATTAATTATTTTAGGTCAAGACAACGATGTCTAGCTTAGAGCAGCATCCTAGGAGCCTACTGGGATTATCACAGAGCAGTGAGCATGAATCATGGGTAGTGTTAGGATTGAGCACCCTGGGGACAGTCAGGGAAGAAATGGACTCAAACAAAGAGAGTGATTAAAAAACCCAAGTGCAGTTCCCATAAGGGAAAATAAGGCACATACATAGCAAGGAGCACAGAATAAGTAAATTCAGGAGACACTAAATCAGAACAAGAACAGAAGTCACATTGTGACAATCCCCAGATTTTAATTGAAGCATATAAATGGGAAAAGACATGCATCTGCCCTTCTGAAGTGGATCTCATCAACATTAACTTTTTCCTCATATCTCAAGTATGCTTCAATTTAAAAGTTATACCTGTATTGCAAAATATTCCTCCCAAGAGAGATAAAGGCCTGTTGGGTACAGTTGGCACTTGGCAGAATTGATCAATGACATCATCTTCCTAAACTACTCCCTATTACTGTTTCTATAAGAGGTCTACCATGGTTGGATTGCAGTGTCTCCATACCAAGAGATGCAAAAGTATCACTCCTAGGAGAAAGAACCTTGCTTGAAGAAAGAAGGATTGTGTAGGAGTGGAAGATGTCAATGTGAAGGAGTCTTGATGGTGGGATGACCACTAACTAGGTTTAAGTAGTAAATTAAGACTTAAATCTGAATAGAGTTTACATTTTTCTACTATAATTTTTTGTGAATATATATATATATATGTATGTATGATACACACATATGTGTAGCTAAAGCTTTTTAACAACCTGTATGTAATTTTTGCTCTAGACTTAAGAACATGAGCTCTGAAATAGAGATATTTCAAATCCAGGATTCAGGACCCCAAATATCTTGTGCTATCTTCATAACTGAGTTATATTCACAAGCTAATTAACTTCTTTTTACATCTACCTACTCAGATGTAGTATAATATGTAGTATAATTCATGCAGTATTACAAAGGAAACACCTCTTTCCTAACTGTGGTGCGAATTTGTGTGGCAAGTGATGCAATACTGTTTTGGACATAGGAGGTGCTCAGTGTGGACCAGGTGTTCAGGTATGATGATGATCTTCATGTCAGTCTTTGAAAGAAGAATGAGTTAGTATAATGTACAGTGAGTAGCATCATTTATTTGTTAACAGTTTACTAGCAGAAATTTAAAATAGCCATAAAATTAGAATAAGATAATGACTATTCTATACTTTTGTGTTGCTCAGTCTTTACCATAATCATGTCAAGGATAAGATTATTCTATTATTTTTCCACCCAGTTTCTCCTCTTCCTTCAGTAATATGAAGGAAATAACAAACACTATAAATTTGATCTTGATTCTTTACTTTAATTACTTAATGTACTCTGTATATTTTCTGTATATGTTTCAAAGATGGGGACACATTTCTCCAGATCACAAATATATGATCAATATCATTTCTAAAATGCTATCTTGTTTTTTGTGAACTTTTATGAAAATTTTACCAACTTATATATAGTGTATGTGTGAATCTATTTTCTTTCATAATTATACATATTCTTTGTGTCATTCAAAATGTCTTTCCTTGAACTTCCTATTCAGTGGCGGCACACCTCTAATGAAAACTAAGCAAGTATCCATAAACCTGTACTTGAAGAAAAACTAAACAAATACAAGTTTACAGATAAACTTGTACTTGAAAAAATTTTTGAACAATCCCTTAGTGGGCACATTTTACCTAAAAAGTAAAGAATTGATTCCAGAGATTTCCAACACCTACTTTTTATAATTCCCTGATAATTTCAGTAAAAGACCCATGGGAGAAATTGGAGTTTGAATAATATTCCTCAGAGTTACTTTTTTTTATGTCAGGAAATCTTTTCTGGAGGGTTCTATTTTATTCACTTGGAATTAGGATTCACTTTCTAATTGAAGATTCATCAAAGAATTAGAAGTGAGCAGAGGTGTGGAGAAGAGAACAGGATGGCAAACCATGAAGTTCAGTGACACTGCCTAGGCTCTCTCTTCATCTTTATCTTACTTTTAAGCTGATATTAATTTGGAAAAAGGCTTGGACTCATGTGACAGCCCCTCCTCCCTCCTCATCCAACATTCTCAAAGCACGGTTCAGAAACTTCCTTCTGGCAGATGTAAATCTCAGTGAATTGGCCAAGGTCACGGCACAATAAAGTAGAGTTATCAAGGGGATGCAGTTTCCTGCTTTCCACTGTGCACGAAATTAGAGTGGCTCCACCCCAAAAAAACGAAAGCGTATGTTTTTTTTTTCTTCTAGAATTTTAAAATATGATTTAGAAATTGTTTGGATTGTTAATTCAGGCTTGCACAAGTGGTCTTTCAGAGCTAGAGAATGGTTTGTATATAAGTGCATTAGTCAACTGTGATTACTCTACCTACCATTGCCCACACGACCTGTTTGCAAAGGCAAGCCAGTTTCGGTTAGAACTGAATCATCAGATTTGCTCCTTATGTAGTATGACATGAAGATGTTATCTGTAGGCACAAAAGTAGTTCAGTTTCCATGGGCAAGCATAGACTGTAAAGCAGATTATTAAAGTACACAGAAATAGAAAATTAGATCAGAAGTGATGTTTTACTGTGAAGTCTTCTTTGGGCCGTACAAAATGAGAAAGAAGTAACCTTGTTCTATTTCTGCATCCTGAAAAAAAAAAAAAAAGCTTCGTAGCAGGCACATCACCTTTAATTAGGTTTCTGCTTTGGGGAAGCATTTTACCCGGCCCCCTTTCATTTATTTTTAATGATGTTATCACTAACAGGCAAACAGTCCCTTAATAAAACAAAAACAGTTTCTATATAAAGCCTGGTGTACATGTCCTGAGTCAGTCATCTAAAAACAAACGTTATGATTGTTTCCCTTGTGCTCTTAGAACCCTTAATGGCCCTACTGTGCAGATATACAAAACATTAACCGAGGAAATAGAACCGTGTCTGTTGCACAGCCCTCAATAAATGCTTTCCCATACTCACTTGCAGTATCAGCAGTCAGGTTAAGCCTATGGGGTCATGGAAAAGACAGAAAGGTCAATTAAATGGGATCCTTTCAGCAAAACCTATGCCAGCTCTTTCGTAATCATTCACAACTCACTACTTTCTGAAGCAAGCAGGGGAGAAAGCAATCCCACATGTTTATGAGGTAAATCAGTGTGTGCATGTTTAATGCTTGAAATTCCTAGTTGTGGAGGCAATTAAAATTATACATGCAAGTATCTACTTGCAAACATAAGTTTTTGTTCCTGGGATAAATTTGCTATCAATGTCAAGTTTTAAAATATTAGTCAGTGTACAGCTTAACCTTAGTGCTTCCTTTGTACATAAAATCTCAGAAATATAAACGCAGAATAGTCTTTTTTTTTCTTTTGAGAACAATGGTAGAAAACATGCTTTCCAGTTAAAATTTCATTAAAATCTAATTTCTTTGGGTTATTAGAGACCCAGAATTCCCCAAGATGTTGCCCCTGCATGATTTTCTTATATGACTTTTCACCCTCCCACTGCCTTCAACAAAAATTCCCTGCTTAGCTTTTACTGTAGAGATTTTTATTTTCTTCTTCTATCCTGTCTCAGTTTGGACCACCCCCAAAATAATCTCCTCTTTTCCTAAATAAATAGAGTGCCATTTGGACCAGTTTTTTGTTAAATAACCTTATTGAGATTATAGTTTGATTTATATTAAAAAAAATCATCGTCTTAGTGCTTCCTTTTAGTGTAAGACTGGATCTGTGAAATTGCCCTTTAAGAAGTAGTGTAACTTTCCTACAGAAGGGGTTTTCATTTTACTCTAATGGGTGCAGTATGACTTCAAGACAAATGGAAACTTCTTGCTGCTCCATCATGTAGTGTTCCAGATTTGCTGCTCTTTTCCTCATTCACATATTTTGTCAACAGAAATTAAAAAGTGTGGACCTGCTGAGATGATTCGCATATTTTCTCCTTGCCTAAGGAGTGACCCCTAACATTTAGGTAAATTTAAAAAAAAAAAAACAAATTTACTTAAAAATGAAGAACCACTTGTGGAGATGATAGTATCATAGAACAAATATGATATAAATCTGTTCTTAGTTAATCTGGAGAAAACTGTATACTTGATGTAGGTTTTAGCATACCTCAGCCATCTCTATAAGCATATTAATATATTATTCTCTTTTTTGCATTATATTTATGTGGTTTTATACATGTGTGTTCGCGTATGTTTAGGTGCACATCTGTACATATGTTGAGGCCACAGGTTAAACTTGGGTGTAATTCTTCTAGCTTATTTTGGAGATAGGATCTTTTAATGCCCTGGCCTACAATTTAATTCACTGTATAGACTGGGCTGTCTAGCCCCTGGGCCCTAGAGTCCTCTTTTCTCTGGCTCCCCAGTACTAGGATTACAAGCACATGCTAGGATATCCAACTTTTATTTAGGCTCTGAAGATCAGACTCAGGTCCTTGTATTTGCGAAGGACACACTTTACCATCAGTGCCCCCCCCCAACCCTCCATATTATTTTCCCCCAAATTTGAACTCCCAAGTTCTAATGCTGCTTAGAGTATAGTGGAAAGGTTTCTTGGTGTTTTCATGCTGTCCTCAGCCTATGCCAATGAACATTGTCAATGTAAGGTATCTTTATCACACACTTATTACATGAACAAAAGATAGACACCACAAGTAAATGATGAAAAGATACCGTTTTCAATGCCACATTAAAAAATTAATTTAAAAAGGAAATTCATAGATTTTATTTTTCCACATTTACACTGATGTGTTTTGTATTCTGTAAAGCATTTTTGCATATATAATCTAATTGGATTAAAGTATAATCCTTTGAGTTTAAGTTAATCATTGTTACAAATTAGCCAAATGTGTTTCATATGATATAAGATGGTTTTACCACTATAAAATTTGATAAAAGGAGATAGCATCAGGACTAGAATTAGATTTCTGAGTTTAACAATGTTTGCTCTTTATTTGAATTTAGCTGTATCCTATATAGAATTGAGATCTCTTTTATTTAAAAAAAATCTATTGTATGGGACTGGAGAGACAGTGTAGTGGTTAAAGTGTGTACTGCTTTTAGGAGATCCTGGTTTAGTTCTTTCAATTCCCAGCACAGCACTAGCAGTGGGCAGCATACAACCTCTTGTAATACCAGCACTAGGAAAAATCTAACACCTTATTCTCATAGATTGTATGTCTGCATACAATTTTTAATTCTTTATTTGAGCACTAATGTTAATTTTTAGGTGATTCATGCTCCTATTTTAGGTCAGCAATACTTCTGTTGAATACTTTGGCGTCTGATAGAAATTTACTAAAACATTCCTAAAAAGTTCACATTTTTATAAAAATTCATTTACTTCCAAAGGAAAGTATCATATTCTCAAGAAAATTTTCAGCACCTTTTCCCTCCATTTTGCCACTATAGTAACGGTTTTCATGCAAACTATCTTTCTTTAGCTAGGAAAGGGAAGTTTAGTAATAATAATAAGACATTACAGAGCAACATGTGTGTGTGCACATACACACACACACACACACACACCCACACACACACACACACACACACTTGAGAGAATGTGTAATTCAAACCCAAAGGGAATGGTTATGAAAATAACAACTGCGCTAGATTTTATTAACAGGAAAGAAAACATTTTAAAAGTAGAGGACCATTATTTTTTTAAACAACATTGTTCCTTAGGATATCCTGCTAAATTGTTATGTGTGATAAGATTGAAGAGGAAAGAGGCTTGTCTTTCAGAGCCATCAATCTTCCTGATGGTCTTTTAGTACAAAGTGACTTAAACTGTGAGTAGAATCCTGAGTTCAGGTGATAAGGAAAACTAAACTACAATGTTTTCATCTTCTATTATATAATTGAAATGTTTTTCTTTTCCATTTGTACTTTAAATTTCTATTATCTTTATTAAATAATGGTAAAATTGTCAGCCTATTTGTTGTGTAATTATTCAGATTTCAATCAGCAATTTTTCTGGGCATTAAGATGAAATTATTTCTTAAACTGTAGCATGTGTTATTCCATTTTCCTTCAGGAATTACTGCAGTTCTCTGTAACTAAATTAAAGTAGAATAATGCTTAAAAGTTAATAACTTCTTTCTAGAATTTAAATATAACAACTTAATAGGTAACTAGCCTGCTGGTTTCATCTAGCATGTGTTGAGTACCAGCGTTACCTAACTGTGACTGCAATATTTTAGTACCTGCCTTTGGACACATCATCTCTCTTTTTTTTTTTTTTTTTTTTACAGTCTGTCTCTGTATGTTCTTCTTTTGCAAATATTCCTCTGCCTTTTTCTCATGAGGACACATGCTGTTAGACTTTGGTCTCATTTTTACACTGGAACATCTTCATCTTATTTTTTTGTGAGATACATCTATGAAAGAACATTTTTCCAAATAAAATAACATTACAAATATGGGCATGTGCATTGATGACCACCATTCAAGTCTCTATAGGAATAAGAGGGAGTTCCTTGCACAGCCCTTATAATTTCTGTTCACTTACAGTCATATAGTAAACCTGTAGTCAAACAGTACAATCTGGAAATATCAAAATCTGACCAGACAATTGCTTTTAAACACAATCTCTAAAGCCCTTTGCAGGTATATCAAGTGGAAATCAGATCTATGAATGTGTGCTGCCTCTTCCTTCACACTTTGAAGTCAATGTAAATTGTGTGATGCCCAAACTCCAACATTTTTTGGCCTCAAACTTTTGCTTTAATCTTTCATGAATATTTCAGATATCAAGGTCACTTTATTTAAAAAGAGAGAGTGATTAAGCCTTAACTTTATGATCCATGCAGAAGGAAATAAAATAGACTTTTATGATGCTGATTGCTTTGAGGTGATAGTGTTTTCTCAGATAACGTGTTGAGGCCCAAATGAACATTTTTGGTTTATTTGATCTTTGAACATTTTTTTCTTTAAAAAAAAGGTGGGGTATGTCTAACCTTTTTTTTTAAAAAAAAATAGTTCCTTTTCTTTCCATTTTAAGTTGTTCTGCAAATGATAGTCTATTCTCATATATGATCCTAGATGCAATGAGAGAAACAATATGTATGCTCACACATGCTTGCACATATACACAGAAGAATGTTAATCATTGACTGGGGAGAGCAGTGGCTAATGAAATAGCAATAGGAGGTAAAGTGCTTCACCAACTATAAGAATTAGTTATTTATCACCTGGAATCGGTCACTCCAGTCTACATCAGTTTCACAGTGCTTTTTCCCTGGAAATTTTCCTTCCGCCTCTAATATCTTGTACATTGTTTCAATAATTAATAGCGCGTGAATGTAGGCATGGTGGTGATTTAATGATTTGTCTCCCAACTGCCAAGCATAGTCAACCATAAATGCATTGAGGTTAATACAAATAATTATTTAGTGATAGAAGATATGATCAAATGTGTGTATAAATACATTTGGTTCTCATTTTTTTTGCAAAGGCTTCCAAATTATGAAGTCACAGATGCTAAGGTGAATTCATCCTCAGATGGTCATGTGGCTCTACTCCTTTCTTCAAAAGACAAGCAATTATTATCTCCATGATCTATTAAGGCACATTTTCTTTACCATGTGACAGCTAAGGTGAAACAGATCAAAAAATATTGCTCTCCTTTCTTAAACCATGACACATGCACATAGATGTTTAACAAGTGCCTTTTCAGAGCTATTATGGGAAAACACTAGCAGCCTTGGTCTACAGAAGTAATTTACGACAGCTTGGTAAATGGTGTCCAAAATCACCTTGCTCATATTAGCCATGCTGCAGCCCTACCCAAGCCCTGAAGCCTTCTCTACCCCATGTGAAAGCTGTGATAAAATATAGCATCATGGGTCCAGGCTTAGTTGCTTATTGTTTCTTCTCTGGCACATGCTGCTTGAGATCATCTGTCAGTGATTTAACAGAGGCCGTGGAAGAAGTTGCAGAATAGTGAAGGAGTGTGACAAGAGTGTAGTGAGCAGGGCAGCTTGTGTCGCTTACATCTCTCCCCTCTTTCTCCTCCCATTTGCTTTATTGACTAAAAATGTGGAAGGCTGAGGGACACGATCTGACATGTTCTGACACCAGTGAAGACAATAAGGTGGGGCACGTTCCATAATATTTCTACCCTAGACAGAGATCATTGGAAAAGATGTTGTGGGTTTAGGTGTTATGTTGTAAAATAAAAGAGTGACTGAGAATGATGGAATCAAATTATAAGCAAAAATCAAGTATGCCGACAGTTTTAGCCACTTGTAGAATTGAGAGATACTGTAAGAAGTAATCAAGAACATTGTGTTTATGAATTTTCCTGGGGTGAGATATGAAAATATTTATAACATAAAGACTGATCAACATTACTAAGCATTAGCAAAATTGCTAGCCTGAGTAACATTTTATCTGTGATTAAGCCACAAATTGTTTCCATTTCATTGGAAAGTATATAGATGTTTGAAGAGTAAGGAACAAAATGAAAACTTTTCATAATGAAAGGACAGAATACTTGTGTTTTGACATTACTTTAAGGGGCTTAACTGTTGAAAAATATAGAATTGTTGGAATAAATAATAACTTACCTGAAAGGGGTAATATAATTTTCATTTCCATGCTGTGATGGAAGCTAAATTTTTATTGTTTTTTGCTTCAGTTCCCTTTTTATGTGTGAAAGCTTTAGATGTTTAACTATGTAAAATAATATTTTTAGCTAATGACAGTGATTATTTTAATTGTAACTTAGAAACAATGTTTTTAGACTCCAGTCTTCCCCTTTAGATGTTAAAAAAAAGAAAGAAAAGAAAAAATAGGTTTCACTTGTAGATTCTTCGTTAAGCTTATTAAGACTACATTTGAATGAACCATCAATATAAAGGAAGGGTTAATTGAGAAAGAAACATCCTGACATACAAAACATTTCTCTTATATAAAGCTTTAGAAATACTCTATTGTCAATCCAAACAGAACAAACTAAAATGAGATAATTGGGAAGGTGCCCATAAAGTCAGCCTGAATATATTATCACAACTATATATGAGATAATATTTGTTTTAAAAAGATTCTATGGCACTGTAAACTCAGTCTCATTAGAGACTGCATTTAAAAGGCTTATAAAGTTACTCATTAATGTTATCTTGTTGTATCTCCACAGCTTTTTCATTAAAGAAAATTCAGCAGAAAGCATTTTCTCCTGATAGCAGGAACCAATTTGCAATAAATGTTCTGGAAACCACTAGGGAAGCCATTACTGAGGTCTAATAAAAACAGACAAGCGTAACTTGTTCTATATTTTTGTTTCAATCACATACAGATGAGACCCCGCTTTCTACACCAACCGCAAGAGACAGCATCGACAAACTTTCTCTAACTGGGCATGGGCAACCACTACCTCCAGGCTTCCCGTCTCCCTTTCTGTTTCCTGATGGCCTGTCTTCCATAGAGACCCTTCTCACTAACATACAGGTAGGTCTCTGTTCACTCTGCAAGAAAGGAGCGTGAAACACACACACACATGTGAATTGTTTTTTCTAAAACATAACCTATTTCAAATAATTATCTCATGATAATGGCTGATCTGTAGTATTAAACATTTCTCCAGAAAATTAAATTTTAACTTTTCTACACTGACCAAATTGTTATAGAAATACTCAACAGATAATTTATATTGCACCATATTAAAAATAAACAAAACCAATGTGAGCATTTATGAAAAACATTTCCCCCTAAATGTTCTCTTTATTGCCAAATAATGGGACCAATTTAAGTGTATAAATTTGTCTGGTTTACCAAATGACAGCATATAAGTTCTAATAAATATTTAGATATTTTTAAACTTCTGGCCTTCCAGTGAGGAAATGATATGTTTAGTCCTTTTGAATACGTCTAATAAAGAAGAATCTAAAAGAATCTCTTCTTTCATAAGTAAGTTGCTTTCAGCTAGTAGGAACTCTTCAAAGAATAGACTTCAAAAAGCCATAGAAAAGTTTTCACGGATTTCCTATGTGGCCCTCAGGATGTATATTTTACGTACAGTACATTATGAATCAAAAATACTTAGAGTTAACAATAACACAGTGCATGGAGCCAAGATAATAAAAGTGTTTGGGATAGAAGAAAGCATAATTTTCTTGCCACGCATGAAGGGATCATGTGGGACCCAGCTGGAGCTTTTCCCTCTACTTCTCCATCTCAGGAGGAGATAGAAGGAGACACAAGATACAGATATGCTATTATGCCAGTACTCCATCCTTAGTTATATTTTTCTAAACACATTTCCTACCATATTAAACTTTGCCCCAGTAGAAATGTAATTAATTTTATTTATCTCTCCAAGGATATAACAGAAGGCCTTTAATGTAACATATCTTCTCATCTATTAATATAACATTTTAATACAAATGTAATTAGACTTGCTAGAACCGTATTCAACATTAAGGTTTTATATTTTTCTAATTGAAATAAGTCTCATTTCAATCATGACCAAACTACTGATTATATCCAAAAGTCAACATAAGATATCCCCCCCCTCAAATTTTACCCCTATTACAAGATACAGGACATAGTGAATTTCTCACTTGTTAAGAAAAATGCCTTCTGAAAAGTAGGGCAATAAACACAACTGGTCAGAGTGCAGAGCGCAGCGTCTGTCCAGTGCTCAGCCCTAACTGGAATATCTGCATCCCCTCACAGTCTGTTCAGGTTGTAAGCACCAGAGGCAACGGATCACTGCAAGGGACAGTGTTCTCAGGATACGGTAGCGAAGTTGCACATGTGAATTCACAGTAGACTAGACAACTTTCTCACAGTCTATTTACGCTCAAGGCAGACAACAAAAATCTCAGCACTGAAAGAGGTGGGGAGAGAGTCCCCCTCCTCACTGGAGAACTACATGAGATTAGTATCTGTTGGAATACAAGGATCAGCCCTGCTAAGTTGATAATGTCACAATGCAGAACACATATTCAAGAGTATATAAGCAGCGTGGATCGTGACTGATAAGGAGAGAGACAGACAGACGGATAGCCAGAGTGAGACACATAAAAGACACAGAGACACAGGGACAAAGAGAGAGAGACAGAGAGATAGAAAAACGGAGACAGACACACACATGGGAGAGAAAGAGAGGAGAGAGATAGCTGGGTGTGTAGGTAAATGGGGTAGATCTGGGAAGAGTGAGGGTAGGAGGTAAATATGATTAAAATATGTACAAAATTCTCAAGGAATTGAAAATATAAGAAAAATAAGAGAAGGGTTCATTTAATTCTATGTAAAACTCCATATGAAACTGTCTTAGAACTCTGTAATCAGACTAATGGTAGTTTGATTTGAATTTCCTCATAAAAATACTCTAGATTTTTTTTTTTTTACTAGAAGTCAGCTCACTAGTTGGAGAAATGGTTGCACACTAGACATGAGAACTGTGTTGACATTCACAGCTCTAAGTCAAATACTGACAGTTAGGGAGTGGTACATTCATCCACTTTATGCTAGGAACACTTAGACGTGGCATGCTATTCCCATCATTTCAAACTAAGTATCCCTCTTAGAAAGAAAGAGAAAACAAAATGTCCATCTATTAGACAAATTAGTTAATTATTTAACCTACTCTACATCTGGTCTCCTCAAACATATGCTCTGAGGATGTCTTAGAAGAATTAACAGTAGGTTGGTAAGCAAAGCAAAAAAGGCTTAATTATCGATTTTAAGGTTTTATTGATTGGGATCTGGGTCTAATAAAGCTAGATCATCAATAAAAAAACCCTTCATTAAAACTGATACTTGTTTACATCAATCTTATACATATGCATGTACAAGCAGATATAAGTGTTGTATACATATGAGTATTCAGTATAGACTCATGTACACATGCATGCACATATGTATACATAAAATAAGACTAAGAAAATCACTGAGTTCCCTAGAGATATACATATATAAATACATACTGATAATCATATATATATATGCTGAATGATGATTTCATATCAGTTTATAAAACACCATTATATTATTTCCACATTTATTGAGTTATGGCTATATCCAAGAAATCATATAGAGTGCTTAAACAGTCATGACCCTGGTTTATTAGGCATAGAATATGAATGTGTTTGCTGTCTAAATTTTAATTTGGGTAATTACAATCTGCCTACCTCAATTTCATCTGCAGTTTCAAGTATGTATAATTGGGTTCTCTTCTTTCTGTTTCAAAACTATAGCATACTCATATAGTCAGTTTAAAGCTCTATGGTTACCACAGAAATTCTTTATCGCTATTAGGATTAACTTCCCCAAATCCTTCAAAATATTATTTAATACATTATCATTTTAAATGCAAATGATTTTACAACATAGTATTAATTGATATTTTTAGTAATTAGATTTGTGGTGTTCACTTCAGATGTCTCCTCCACAATATCATTTTTGAAATTGATTTTCATAATTGCTATCATAAGACCTATGAAAAATATCATATTTACATATAAACATAAACATAATTTGTTAAAAATATTTTTATTAATGCTTTGAGGATGTCATACTTAGAAGAGTGATGGAATTTCTTTCATGTCACTTGAGTATTTTACAAATTAAAAGTGATAATGAAAACATCCAGAATAAATAATAGTAATCTTTAGGGGGCAAAAAAATTTCATTCCAATTTTTTGTTCTTAGAACTTGTGTTTTTACATGGCATTTTGATGTATTTGGTATGGAAATATTTCACCCCTACCTCCTCCTTCAATGATGTCTTTCAATAGGTCACTGGGCAGTTTAATGTGAGGAAATGTTTTAAGGTCAAATATTTGGATGTGACACCTTCAAATATAGGCTGCAAATGGAGTACACTCAAAATAGTGTTCTACTCACTAGCTGCAACTTGTACTTCTATCCTAAATCACAAAAACAATAACTCTTAGAACTGACAGCATCATTACTTGTTTGCATGTTTTTACCCTAAGGCCAGTATATATAGGGAAGAGTAAATTCACTGTAAAATGAATAGAACTGAGTTTAGTGAGACAACTCAGTGAGTATGGACACTTGTAACTTATGAATCGTAGAGTAAGAGTAGGTTCATAACTGAAAGTTGAAATAAACAAGGACAAAGATAATAAATTTGCAGGTGAAATTCTGGGTTCCAGGCCATCCTAGTCTACAGAGGGAGTCATAGGACAGCCAGGGCTACACAGAGAAACCTGATACCTGCCTGTATCTGAAAAGAAACAGTGGAGGAGTGGGTGGGGTGAGGTGGGGTGCTAGGAAGAGGGGAGAGAAGAGGAGTTTTGGTTACAATGGCTGTAAAAGTAAGAAAGTAAATTTAAGAAAAAAGCTACACAAACAAACCTATAAAGCATATTGGTGGTCAAACTCACCAATCACAAAACAGAAATGAAAAAGTTAATTATGCATGAAACTATCCTTACAGATGCTTACAATCAAGGGTATGTGACAGAAGGTGGGTTCAGTGTGGTTTGGGTGTGAAGTGAAGTTAAGGAAGTGGCATTGGTTCAGGAGTAGAGAGTTCAGCTTACCTAGATTGTTCAGGGCCATATGTTCAGTATTTCAGTGTCACTAAAAATATCACAGCTAAATCAGAAGTTAACCAGAGCAGGAACACCTAAAAGAAATAACAAAAAATACAAAAACACCGTCCAGTCCCGGATTTGTTGAGCATGGTTTAATAAGTGAGTATAATGCAACTATGGCATTTGAGAAGCGGTTTCCATTTGTGTGTGAGAGGAAATACAAGGAGACGGAATTTGCCTAAGTATCAAGACTGGAAATGGTTCATTGTCCGTCTTCAAACCTGCATCACAGTGTCACTGCAAATTGTTTCAGACACTTTGTCCTTTTTAGACACTGTGGAAAAAAATGAGTAGCTTTTTTTATTTTCATTATTAGTATAAAACTTATTTGAAATCATCTGGAAAATAACACTGGATTCAAAACACGTGTGGCCTATAATTGCATATATTCGTATTATATTACACACTTTATTCTTAATTGAGATTATGTGATGTGATTTGGTTGTTTTCCATTTGTTCCCATATAAATTTGTCAAAGACTGAGGTGAGAAATGGTAAGATATACCTAGGATTCTGAACATAGCTAACTGTGATGATAACAACAATAGCCAGGCGTTGGTGGCACACGCCTTTAATCCCAGCACTCGGGAGGCAGAGCCAGGCGGATCTCTGTGAGTTTGAGGCCAGCCTGGGCTACCAAGTGAGCTCCAGGAAAGGCGCAAAGCTACACAGAGAAACCCTGTCTCGGAAAAAAAAAAACCAAAAAAACAAAACAAAACAACAATCAGCAATGATAGTTTCAAATCCTGGACTGTGTCCCCTATTTGTTAAATACTATTTCCAGTAGTGATAATAGTATGATTTAATACCTAGTGAACAAATTTACTGTGCCAATTACTACAGTTATATACAGTTTAAAATATTCATTATTTATTTTGTACGTGTGGTAGTGGTTAAAGGATGGGGTTGTTGTGGTGCACATGTGGAGTTCAGCAAGGACCTTATAGTTGGTTCTATCCTTCCACAATATGGGTTCTGGAAATTGAACTCAATTCGTCAGGCTTGACTTCCAGTGCCTATACCCACTATGCTGTCTCATCAGGACCAGTTCTATTCACTTTACAGTGAATCTTCTCAATCTTTGTATATGCTGACCTTGCACATAAAGCTATTTAGGCAGATATGGTAACATGGTGACTTCAGAGTCCTGGCTGACTTATTATCAGCACACATGACTCACAAGGTAGGCTTATACACAGAAAAGATGTTTCACAGGAAGTATGTCATAACTCAACTTTGGGAATTCTGTAATAGTAGAGGGAGTACAGTTTTAAAAATACTTCTGTGCTGTGGATCATGCTCATTGTTAATAATAAAGCTGATTGGAGAATAGCTGGGTGGGAAGAGATTAAGCATGAGAGCCAGACAAGGAGAATTCTGGGAAGGAGGCAGAGTCAGGAGTCACCAGCCAGACCCAGAGGAAGCAAGATGAGAATGCCATACTGAGAAATGGTACCAACCATGTGGCTAAACATAGATAAGAATTTGGGCTAATTTAAATGTAAGAGCTAGTTAGTGATAGGCCTGAGCTACTGGCTGATCATTTATAATTACTACAGGCCTTTGAGTGATCATTTGCAAGGGGCTGCAGAACAGGGAGGAACACAGAAACTTCTGATTACACTTCTGTCATAGTTCATCACTTAATGCTGACATTTTTTTCTTTCTGTCTATAAAAGTCTGGGTTTCAAGGAAGACAAGTCTTTCTTATTCTACAAAGAAGGAAATACTAAAAGAAAATTTATTTTTTTAATTAAGTAGCTGAAGTTCGACCTAAACTAAGGTCTTAGTTAGTCTCGGACACCTAAAACTTCTGGACCTTTCTTTTAAGTTTTAATGTTCTGTAACACTGCTAGACTGCTAGACTCATGCAGGGCCACCTGTTTCTGCAATTTTATGAGGAGGTTTATCCCCTGGGGGGAAAAAAAAAAAAAAGAAATGTTGGCTGATAAGAATTTGTGTGTGATCACCAACATCATGCTTCATTAAAAACGAATCTGTGCATGTGCACAATCAACCATTGTCTTTTACCATTGCTGTGTTCAGAATAAACTTCAACTGTATTTCTTTAGAGCCATTACCAACTTCAGTGTTTTGAGAACTGAAAATTCCTTAGAGGAAAAAAATCATAATTGGAACCTTTGCTTCTTAACTGGAAGACGAAATGTTGTCATGACACTGTGCAAATATGGCTTTTCCAAGTGATAACCACATAGTTTCCATGATCTTTTGCATATCATATCCCTGAAAAATAAACAAGTTATACAAATATGAGAGATTATGACTGATAGTTAAAAGATGTCATGATGACTTGTAGAAGCTGTGGACAGTTCCTGCTGTTGCTTTTTTCCCAGCCTCTTGCCACACTAAATTTGAGAGGGCATCTTGTATTTATTTTATTTATTATTGCACAGACATGTCATGCACAATAACTTACTTTTGTGTCTATATCAGTTTGACCCTAGTTCAGACTTTTGTTCACACAGGAATCTTACTGATCAGTGCATTGAATTAAAGTCTAAATTTTAAGTTTAATTTTATATAGCTTATACATGGTATCTAGAGGCATAGAATTCTAAAGCCAAATATTTCTCAGACATAATCAGCAGCAGTAGGTAATATAACACCATTAGCTACATTACTAATAACTGTAACAAAAGGAAAGAGTAAATGTAAATTCTTCCAGCAACTTCCTCCTTTGCAAACTGATATTGATAATAAAATGACACAGTTTAGAGTCAGATCTTAACATTATTCAACATGTTTATTCATAATGATTGTTTCATATTTAAGAACACAAAAATATTATGTTTTGTCACCCAAGGACAATAATAGTTTAATAGTAATTTATTTTAAACAGCTACTGATAATACAACCAATCAACACATTAAGTGGTGCCAACATTGGCATCTTGCTAAATAATCTCTAGGCATTGCACAGAGAGTACATCTTTCAAAGATAAGTCAACAAGAGCAATCAGAGCAGAAAATTAGAATTTGGTATCTTAGAATTAAAATACAGCTAAACTAAAGTTTTAATTGGGGTGATCTGAAAGGGCACTTGATGTAATGATCTCTTTCATTTGTTACTAATTGTTTGTTCCTGATGCAGAAGAAACATACACAGGAATGTTGCTGAATCCGGTTAAGATGGCAGTTTCCTTAGAAGCTGTGTTTTATTACTAATCAACAAAAGAGTTGGGATGGGAGAGCTGCCATAAGAAATCATTCTCTTACATGTTTTCTATCACAAGAATTATGCCAGGAAATTCTGGGTCAGATATAGCACACAGAAAGTAATAAGATAGATAGATAGATAGATAGATAGATAGATAGATACATAGATAGATACATAGATAGATACATAGATAGATACATAGATAGATACATAGATAGATACATAGATAGATAGATAATTAAAATGGCTTATGACAGTGTTAAGAATTACACTGTTCTGTTAGAGACAGACTAACTCTCTATTGGGCTTCAAGTCAAGCTGGCGTTGAAATTTCTGATTCGAAGTACTTACACTGATTCTTGAAATTTCTGATTCGAAGTATTTACACTGATTCTTTAAAAGAGTAGCATCTTGAAAACCTCTAGGCATGGCATTGAATTCCACTTCCTGTATAACTTCAATGGCAATTTTCAGACTGGCACATTCACAGACTATGACAAAGTACTTTACACTTCAAATATAGCGTTTTGTGTTGCTAAATTCATGGTGATAGAATATTTAACTCCAATATTCAGTGATAACTTGGGCCTAAGTATCTTATCCAGCAAAGCATATGGGATGCTTTTTGTATGCATGCTATGTGCTCACATTTTATTTTTTTTGAATTTATTTTATTTTATTTTACAATATAATTCAACTTTACATATCAGCCATAGATCCCCCCGTTATCCCTCCTGCCACCCCGCCCCCCTCTCCCCGGCCCACCCCCCATTTCCATCTCCTCCAGGGCAAAGACTCCCCCGAGGATTGAGATCAACCTGGTGGACTCAGCCCAGGCAGGTCTAGTCCCCTCCTCCCAGGCTGAGCCAAGGGTCTCTACTAAGCCCCAGGTTTCAAACAGCCAATTCATGCACTGAGCACAGGACCCGGTTCAGCTGCCTGGATGCCTCCTAAACAGATCAAGCCAATCAACTGTCTCACCCATTCAGAGGGCCTGATCCAGTTGGGGGCCCCTCAGCCATTGGTTCACAGTTCATGTGTTTCCATTCGTTTGGCCACTCGTCCCTGTATTCCATCCATCCCTGGTCCCAACAACTCTAGCTCACATAAACCCTCCTCCTTCTCACCAATTGGACTCCCGGAGCTCCACCCGGGGCCTGGCCGTGGATATCTGCATCTAGTTCCCTCAGTCACTGGATGGGGTTTCTAGTATGACAATTAAGGTGTTTGGCCATCCTATCACCAGGGGAGGTCAGATCGGGCTATTTCTCGTCTATTGCCAGCAGTCTATTGTGGGGGCATCTTTGTGGATTTCTCTGGGCCTCTCCAGCACTTTGCTCCTTCCTATTCTCATGTGGTCTTCATTTATCATGAACATTCCTTGTGTTTCCTCTCTGTACTTGATCCAGTTGGGATCTCCCGCTCCCCCAAGTTCTCTTTCCCTCGCCCCTCATTACCCCCACTCACGTCCAGACTGTTCATGTAGATCTCATCCATTTCTCCATCATTGGGTGATCCCAGAGTCTTAAATTGGGAATCAATCTCCCCCCCCAAGATCCAGCTATACCACTCTTGGGCATATACCCAAGGAATGCTCAATCATACCACAAGGGCACTTGCTCAGCTATGTTCATATCAGCATTATTTGTAATAGCCAGAACCTGGAAACAACCTAGACGCCCTTCAACCGAAGAATGGATAAATAAACTGTGGTACATATATACAATGGAATACTACTCAGCAGAGAAAAACAATGACATCATGAGGTTTGCAGGCAAATGGAAGGATCTAGAAAAAATTCTCCTGAGTGAGGTAACCCAGACTCAGAAAGACAAACATGGTATGTACCCACTCATAGGAGAATACTAGTTGTGGAACAAGGATGACTAGACGGCTACTCACAACACCAGGGTCACATTTTATTTTTAAAATCTGAAATAACTACTAAATTTTATGAAAATTATACATGAAGAAAAAGTACATACCCCTACAAACAGTTGTAAGAATAAGTAAGTTTTGTTTTCACTTAAGCCTCTTCGACTTACTAGCCTATGAAATAGTTTCTTAAATGTCATTCTCAGATTATTACAGTATTTTGAAGGACATCATAAAAATAATTGACTGCTAATATGTTGTTCTAGATACTTTAAATGTGTTATGTATCTCAAAAATATATCAGAGTGATAATTTTAATTTGTCAATAATTTAAAATTATGGTCATAGTTCAAGTACTTTGAGACACAGTGCTAAATAACAACAAATATTCCTGCCTTTATCAAAAAACTTACATCAGAGTGGAAGAAGGATGACATAAGCCAGTGAATGCATTGGTATCTAGTAATACTACTTAACAATGAATGGAATGACCATAGTTAAAAAAGGCTAATAATATCTTCTTGAAGGGATATTTCTGGTTGGATGATCAGAGAAATCCTTTGCTGAATGGTGGCTTTGGGCAAATGTGAAGTAAAACGAGGCTTTGATCTGTTCAAAGATATAGATGGAAAGAGCAAATTTCCTCCAGCAGACATAGGTAGTTAAACTGAGGAACACACAGAAGCAGCTGTAGAGAGTGTAACCTTGCAAGGGAATGGATGGATGAGCTTGAAGACAGTGACAGATAATCAGGATCACATAGGCCATTTTGGATGGTGCTTTGTAGAACTGCTGCCATTTCTTTTGTCCAATTGTATTTCATGTGATGCTTTTGTGTGACTCTTATTGAAATTTTTATCTAGATGATCTAATTAGAAGCAATGGAACATGCATGCCATAAATATTTGTCTTCCTAAAATAGTTTAATCAGATGTAGAAGTTTTGTGCTTTAGTTGTAGCGTTTGTGAGTCCTGGATGAATTCATAGGAATTAAAGAATGTGATAAGTGGGCTCTTCTCATTGAAAATACTTCTAAGTAATGAACAAAATGTGTTTTGTACCAAAGTATGTTCATGCTGAATACCTTCTTTGTACAGGGCCTTTTGAAAGTTGCCATAGATAATGCCAGAGCTCAAGAAAAACAGGTCCAACTGGAAAAAACAGAGCTGAAGATGGATTTTTTAAGGGAAAGAGAGCTGCGAGAGACACTGGAGAAGCAGCTGGCCATGGAACAAAAGAATAGAGGTATCTGTGAACTCCACAGAAGTCTAATGTTCATTTGAAATATTCAGCAAAATACCATTGTTCTGAGTTGGTGATTTGCTTTAATTTTTGCTACTTTGCCCATACTGAACTTAGAACAGTACTTGAATCATGAGCTCATTGTATTTCTGAATGTTTCAGCTGCACATTCTCTTCTGCTTTCTACCTCAGGGGATTAGATATATCTATTATATCATTGATCATATAATTTTCATTGCTTATAGAGTTTAATGAATTCATATTCTTTAAGATGAGAATGAGCTCTGATAAGGTGATAGACATGATGAAGAATGTTGTGTTCACTCACAATTGCCCTCTGAAAACCTCAGAAGTTAAAGTTATAAAGCCAGAATAGAAAAGACTGATTATTGAAGCAAAGCAGGTCTGGTAAGATATTTATCAACTGAAATGGAAGCTTGATGAATATCTGAGCAAATAACCGGAGTTAAGTGTTTGTATAATTTTCCTTCTGAATGCTTCATGTTCATTCAACAAGGTCAAGTCCATAAAGTACTTACCAAAATGAATTCTTATTCGATAAAAATAATGGTATTATTGATCTGCAAATTGCTTCTTTTAAAATATTATACTAGTCATCGATAGATAATTTTGAAGGTCACTCATATTTGTATATTTATTTTATGCATGAATTTGAAGACTACAACCAATCGCTCCTTTGCTTCAGCTACATGATTCCACAGTAACTGTAAACAAGGGGGGGGGATTCCATTTCTTCAATTTTATGAGTATCCCATATAAATTCTTCAACTGCCTTCCTTTCAGTTTTGATGTGGTCATTTAAAGGTTGTTGCTTCTGTTTTAGGATTTCCCAGGTTGTTTCATTAAATAATACAAATCATTACCTAGTGATTTTCTGGATTAAGCTTTATTTGAGACACTGTCACACAGCATATAACACAGTTTTAAATATGAATTTGCATAGATTTAAAAACTAAAATAATTCAAGCATGACAAACATTGATGGCAGACATGTTTGAAGTGAATAAGGAAGTCTGGGAAAAGAGCTGAATCTGGGGAAACTCCTTTTATGAGATAGCCATGTTTCTATTTTATTCTAGCCTGAAGAAAACTCATATAAGATTAAAAGATAGGCCTTAGGATTTCTAGAAAAAAATTTTTGGACACTAGTGAGTCTAACAACAAGGTTTCTCTTCAGTTTTATTCCTTTAACCACTAGAGAGCAAAACATCTGCAGATCACACTTTGAACCTCCCATTTAACTAACTTCCAACAGTAAACTGAAAGTAATAATTATCCATACTTACCTACTATGAATGCATCTGCTGAAGAAGTGAATTACCCTGAAGACAACCAATTCAATCTCATTTTTTGCAATCCTATAGGAGGATATTGAGTGCTCAATGGCTGGGTGCTGTGTATGCACGTATTAGTAGTATGATCGTGTACAATTTATAAACATATTTCAAAACTACCGTATCTTTTCATAGATAAATATCAAATAATAATATTTGAAAAGGAAAATATAAAATAACAATAGAATAAGCATTTCACTCTTAAATAAAGAAAACTAGCATTACTTTGAAATCAGTGTCAATTATTTCTCATATAAGAACGTAATCAATGTCCATGGGGGGAGTAAAATGATTTGAGATATATGATACAAAAACAGTAAGCTCAACAGGTTAATGGACTGTCATCTAAGTAGAGTTAGTGATGATACAAATGGAACATGGGGTATTAGAAACTGAAAGTATAAATATTTACTAGAATATTTTTCCTAAGTTTATATTCTGATTAAATATGATATTAAGTAAAACCATTATTCTTTGAGGGGTAGCAAGAAACTTAGAATGATTACGCTTTATATCTAAAAATGAATTTTGGAATAGTGGTGTTGTCACACATGTGCTCATTAATTATCCAAAGCACTTATTAATTATCCAGAGAGATAATTTTAAAGAACTTATATTGCCACCCCAGTGCTGATTGCTCTCCATCTTGTTCATGGGGAGACAGTAAAAACGGTTTAACTCCACGAATGTACATTTTTATTGTGTATATTGTTATTATTAGTTGATTAACCTTGGGCACCACTATTGCAATTATCTAGTGGGAGGAAATATAGCACAACCAAGTTCTGTGTCATTGTCTACCTTTTATACAAAACATATTGTTATCAGTAGCACATTATAACTTCAAGTGAGTTTTTTTGTTTTGTTTTGGTTTTTGGTTTTTGGTTTTTTGAAATAGTCTTTCTCTGTGTAGCTTTGAGCCTTTCCTGGAACTCACTTGGTAGCCCAGGCTGGCCGCGAACTCACAGAGATCCGCCTACCTCTGCCTCCCGAGTGCTGGGATTAAAGGCGTGCGCCACCACCGCCCAGCTTCAAGTGAGGTTTTATATTTCACTGAAATTACAGCAAAATGAAACTGCAACATGTTTTCTTGAAACATGTTATAGTGTTACACATTTGTTAGGAAAGAATCATTTTCAGAAAAAAAATATCATCAAAAGAAATTACTGCTTCTGTATATTAATAACAGAAGTATGTTGTTCATCATATACAAGTCCATATTTTCTAAAATCTGAAGGAGTTATTATTAAAAATACAGTTGGTGTGCTTTTTTGTTTTGTTTCTTTTTTTTTTCCACAGCATTTGTGGAGGTACTGCCTCCTGAGTCCAGGAGAGATACATATAAAAGCATCCACTATTCATTGTGCTCTGCAATGATCCGATCCAAGGGCAGAGACTAAGCTACACATATATTTCATTTAATCAAGCTTCCTTTATCAGCGAGCACAAATATTTACTACAGTCAGCCCCCCACTGAATCTCTCTCCACAGGGCAATTAAAGTAATTCTTGTCATCATTTTAGGCTAAAATAAAGAATTGACTTCTATGAACATTTTCTTGGGAATTATTTTAGATGAAGTTAGAATGTGGCTGCTTCTATTCATTAACAAGGAACCAGTATAATAAGGATTATCGA
Source organism: Peromyscus melanophrys (assembly GCA_902168415.1). Lineage (NCBI taxonomy): Eukaryota > Metazoa > Chordata > Mammalia > Rodentia > Cricetidae > Peromyscus > Peromyscus melanophrys. The sequence goes on along the minus strand of CABHPR010149184.1, from coordinate 21,768 downwards.
CTGTAAATCAGCATCATTACAAACATTCTGAAAAGTAATCTGCAGATCTCTTTTCTAGCCATTGTCCAAAAGAGGCTAAAGAAGGAAAAGAAAGCGAAGAGAAAACTGCAGGAAGCACTGGAATTTGAGACAAAACGCCGTGAGCAAGCAGAGCAGACCCTGAAACAGGCAGCTTCTGCAGACGGTCTCAGGGTCTTAAATGGTAAGAACACGCATGGGTTTTGGTTGTTGGTGTTGTTTGTTTTGTTTTTGCATAAGCAACTCTGATTTGTAACAGCAAAGGGACAATATGGACCTGTGCTTGTGGGTTTTTATAAGTCTAGTCTCATGAGTCATTCAGCAAATGCTTTATTATTATTATTATTTTTAAATCTCAATATCTGCGACCTGGCATTGCTTTTCTGCTTACCAAAATCCATTTCTACAGAAAAGCAGTAAAAGGTTCATCTAAGAACTCCCACTCCAACCTGTTTTATGAACCATATTACTTTACTTATCTAATCACACCTTCTGGAAATTCTGACGGTTACAGTTTTGTCAAACCTTGAAAAGATGATAAAGATTTACATGGTTTTAATGCTGCATCAAACTAACAGGTAGCTCTTGTTTTTCCCTGACAGCAGAAATCAAATGAAATGTATGTCATTCTTACGTCTCTGTGCTTTCAGACTCCCTGACCCCAGAGATAGAAGCTGACCGCAGCGGCGGGAGACCAGATGCCGAAAGGACAATACAAGGTAGGAACCCGCAGAAGGCTATAAATCTAGATCTTGCTATATGAGTTTTTCCTCAGCTTTAGGCTGCTATTCAAGCATGTAGCCTACCATCTGGGCCACATCAAAACAAGTTCAAACAAGGTCAAGTTCATCTTGCTTGTTTATATGAGTGAATTCATTTTGTGCTGATAGATTTTCTTTAAATTAACAGGTCATTTCTGTTTATATAATGCAATTAAAAGGAATAATTAATTTTAAACAATGTATGATTTAATCTAGGACACAGTAAATGTGTTTTATTGAATGTTTGAAGCACAATCTAATTCTGGCAGGGTTTATAATTTCCATTCTACATAAAGTCATAGATCACACAGATAGTTTTTAAATTTAAAGATGTCCACTCATTTTTGTGGCAGTTACTGCAGGATACATGCAAAATAGACGATCAGAATGTTAAGAGTAAGAAATATTGTTGAGGTCTTATGTGGATTTCCACATTATGTATACTATAATATTCTTTTTAATGATGAAAATCTGGTGAGCAAGATCATATATAGTATACTAAGGAGCTTGTATTAAATATTCAGAAAAGCTAAATAGGTATATGTGAAGCAAGAACAAAATCAGAAAGCAACACTTACTTTCAATCACCTACTCTATACAACAAATTCACTAACAGCATGAATACATAATGGGAGAAAAGCATCCCTTTCTACTCCAAGTGAAGATTATTCTTCCAGAAGAAAACTAAAATGATTAATGACCATAGTCTTCCAAAACGCTTTTATTTTACATTTTAAGCCCAATAATTTTTAGGGCATCATTTGATCATAATTGTTTTACTTACTCAGTCAACTCCAAAAGTGCCTTGGCTTAGTGTAAAAGAATTATTCTTGTTTTGTATTGTATAATGCAATAAATATCCTTCAAAATATGAATATTCCTGGGGTTATAATATTGTTTTTAAACAATATTTATTTTTCCAGAAATCATAATAATTTTAAATAGTAAGACTTATTCATGCTATTAGGAAGCATTTTATTTTTAATTATACAGCAGGTTAATAATAAATATAGAAGATTAATGAAATTCATGTAATTTTAGATGCAAAAGTCTCTCATTTTTAAAAGAATGATATATTTTAATAGTTATGTCTAGGTTTTTTTGGATCATATGAAAAGAACATACATAGTAAAAGAAGTTACACTTCCAAAAAGCCAGTCCTCATTATAAGGAAGAATAAAATAGCAGCCCTATGCTGTTTACACAGGGGATTATGAATACACTAATTCAGATCATGTTAAAATATTCAAGAAAGCTCAAAACAGTCGAGACATGTGTGTATACGTGTGTATATATACATATATATATTCATATATATGTATATAAATTTCAAGCTGATCCAAACTGAACATAAGCAAAAATGATAAAGAACATAAATCTTTGTATGTAATTTCATTGTTAGTATTGAGAACTGATTAAGCAATGGCTTAATTTTTTGGACTTTTTTCAATTAGCTGAGATGACTAGGTTACATGCTTGTAACCCTAGTACTTTGGAGAATGAGGCAGGAGGATTTCATGTTAGAGGCCAGGATGGGATAAATAGTGAAATTTTGTCTCAAAAACCTTAAACACACCAATTATGCAAATATATCTCATGGAATGTATCTGCCATGGTGCACTGGAAACAGCATTGGGTAACTAATGAAACTATTATTATTTTTATTTTAAATTCTAAAGTTCACATACAATCAAACTGGTACGTTATATAATTAAAGTCTTGCTGTATGAAGCAGAATATTGAAAATGCCAAATTTATATTGCTGTGATTTACTTATTCTGAAAAAATACTTTATTGTCATTTTTCTGCTACCAAGAATTATACCAACTGAATAACATAGTAAACATAACCAAATTGTTTCAGGATTTGAGAAACAAAATGCTTGCAAAATAATTTAAAACCAAATTTAAATTATTATAAGATTATTTTTAAACAGAAAAATCAACCATTTATATTCCTTCCAATTGTTGTTTTAAAAATGCAGTTTTCATTTCTAATGCACTTAGCACTATTCATAATTTTGATTAATGATTTTTCCAAAATATTTTAAAAAATTGAGATGAATTGCTGTATACTTATTGGTTTCTTCTTTTCTTCTTCCTCCTCTTTCTCCTCTTCCTCCTTCTTGACCAGGCTGGCATGGAACTCACAAAGATCTGACTTCCTAGGCCTCCTAAATGTTGGCATTAAAGACATGGGTCACCATACCTATCCCTGTTTTTTTCTTAAGTACATATTTCTGAAACAGTTTTCCTATTTCTGATCTTTTAAATAGTGTAACAAAATTTTTTTCCCATCTAACTCCATTAAGTAAAGCTTTTTTCTTTTCACTTTCTTTCTCTTTCTTTCTTTCTTTCTTTCTTTCTTTCTTTCTTTCTTCTTTCCTTTCATCCTTCTTTCTTTCTTTATTGCTTTCTTTATTTCTTTTGCCTTTTGAATGATTTTTTTAAATGTAAGACTAACCTAGTACATTTGCAATGAACAGAACAGAATTAACCATGAACTGGGGGAATCAAAGAATGATGAGTGGCTGTAAAATCTGTCTAAATGCAAAACAGGAAAGAGGGGTAAAAGAGTGAGTCCAAACTCATTCCTTCTTTGTGAACCAGTCTTTGTCATGCATTTGGGGAGCTTCTTCACAGGTCAAAAATGAAAAATACAGCAAAAAAAAGCACGTTAACCATCCTTGATTCATGGTCTCAACCGGATTCCTCAAACCCAGCTGCAGTGATAGGCTCAGCTGCTTTCTTATTCCCAACCCAATCATAACAGAAACCACTCTCTATTCTGAAATAGGCCCATATTAATTGATAAGCAGAAAACAGCCCACAACTTTTATGCGGCATCATGTATTTTTAACACTTTAGCTATAAATAATGCCATACTTGGCATTGGAGTTACTCACTCAGAAGTCAGGTACTTCAATACTGCTCATATGCCAGTTAGTTGCCATCATAGAAGTCACCTCAGCTGAATAGACAGTATCTCACAGGCATTTTATATCACCATTTCCATCAAAGCAAAAAGATGGGAAAGAAGAACACACCATAGTTTAGGAAATATTTCCAAGGAATAAAACTCCTTAATCATTTAACTTTTCTCAACTAGTGGGATAAATCAGTTTATGGTGCACAGGGAAAAATTCTGCATTGCTAATATGGCAAATAACTAACTCAAAATTCATGAGTTTGGTTGAGATTCTAAATGCAGAAATCCACATCTATAAAGCAACTTGGTTCAGTTTCTAAATTGCATTTCAATTAGTCTTTTTATGCTGTGCATTGTAATAGGAATCTACATTGTAATTTCTGTTGGAGTTTGAAAAACTCAACTTTCCTCTTTTTATAAGATCTTTTGAATATAGAGATAGAATTCATACAAGCCGTCAGTAAGTAGTTTTTATTGGTCAGTCAACAAATATGATCCCAAATCTCACTGTACTTTCACATTCAAATACATGTACAGTGTAAATAACTAGATAGTTTTATTCATTTGAATCTTGTGCCTGTGTTACCATCTCTCTGTAGCCAACAACATCTTTAGTGATTTCATATTATTTCTCTTGAAAGCTCACAGCATTTCCCCAATTCATTTAGACATGTTTTACCTGTACCAGATTATAACACAAGATTTTTTTTTATTTTGTTGCCTCACAAGGAACTCAAAGTTCAGTGCGCAAAGCTGCCTTCCTATTGTACTTCTGTCTAATAATTTTTCTTCCTTCATACACATTGAGGAAGAATTGATGCCGACGTTCCTCTCCAGCATACCTTCATTCTCTGCTCAATCATACCTCCAACCTTTCTATATCTGTAACATAGTGGGAGTGTTATTGCTCTTTTCCTGAAAGCCATACTCGTTTTGTTTCCTCCTAACCACATGGAGCACGCTATACCCTTTGCTGCCCATTTACCCATCCTCAAAGTCTCGATGTAAAAGCTACTATGTCCAAGAGGACTGCCCTCTCTCCTCCTCTCTCTTGCCCCTGGAGTACCTACTGGCTACTCACAACCAGTCCCTCCTCTTAGAGCTGGGAGCTTTCTGTTCCTCCTCAGGACCAAGCTGTGCACTGCCAGCTGTGCATTGTTCAATTTCCTTCAGCTGCAGCTAGGGCAGAGACTTTGCTATCTGGTTTTGTTCTTGATTGTGGCCCTGCTCTCTGGTGGAGTATTGGGCATGTAGTAAGGCTCTCTGTGTATTCCTTGAGAAAACAAATCAGGCACTGATAAACAGTGTTAGAGCTTGTGTATGTGAAGATCCTTCAGGACTGATTTCCCAGGCTTCAGTTGGAGAAACTGAGAGGAGGGGAAAAAGATGACATGATTCTGATAAAGAGAGATTAATTAATAAAGATTAATTCTCACAGAATTAATGCTTTCGTTTGATGGCTGAGAGAGCAGTTTTGTTTCTGTATTTATTTTTGTATTTTGACCTCTGATTTAGACTATGAAGATATTTACCTATATTCAACATTATATTTAAATTGGTGTATGAGCTGGCTTTTTGGAGCCCACTACCTGTGATAGGACCCCTTGCATAGCCTTGAGGCAGGGGTAGGGCCTTGGACCTGACTCTACTGAATAGACCAGGTTCTGCTGACTCCCTATGGGAGGCCTTACCTTCTTGTAGGAAGGAATGTGGGGTGAGTTGAAGCTGGGAAGGCTGGAGGGGCAGAAAGAGGGAAGAGGGGGATCTGTGATTGGTATGTAAAATGAATTAAAAAATTCATAAAAAATAGAAAAAAGGGAAAAAATTCATATTTTATTATCCTATAATCACACTTAAAAAGAAATGTAACTTTTGTTTGTATGTTAACCTCAACCTTCTTTTAAATTTTGTTTTACTTAAAAATCATTAAATATTGACTATTATGCCACCTACAAATTCTACTGTAATGTGGTGAATCATGTATGTATTACTTCTTCACATGTATTATATAGAAATTTTCCAAAATATGTCAAAATTTTTACTTCCCTAATAACAATTTTTCTTTTCATTTCTTAAGTAATGTCTTGTCATGAAATGTAAATATGAGCTGTAGTTTCTCTGACATCTTACTCTATCTGGAAGTTAAGCTTACAAAATCTTGACTTCACTTGAAAGTACATCTCTTTTATTTACATCCACTAGCCATAATCAAAACTACTTGGCTTTCTATTCTCTTTTTGACTGATCTCAGATCATAGAAAACCAAATACTATTCCACTGAAAACACATAAAAGGCTTGCCTTCACATTCATAATCTTTTTTTTTCAATTTATAAATATCTTCTTTCTGCTTTCTAGATATTTGAAGATGCATGCTGACTTTTTAAATTATTCATCCACTCAACAAATACATTTTAACATTGATGTTATGCCAAACACACTTTCTTGATGTTATTGCCTTAGTATTGGGAAAGGAATTTATGATAGAGTGAAGCTCTTTGTTGTACAAAGTAGGAAACTGAGGCTTAATGAGAGTAGATGGCTTATTAAAGATTGCAGCAAGAATTTGTCAAAGTTAGAACTGTAATGCCTTCCAGTTGTTTGATAGATCACTGTATTTTCTTCCTGAGTGCTTATAGATTGGAGTTGTTAAATGTTCTCTTTTCTCCTTTAAAGTAGAGGATTTCTACTTGACTGATAGTTTACAAGTACAAATTATCATGATGTTATCACCGATAGATGTGTGTGTATGTGCAAGTGTGTGTGTGCCTGGTGTGTGTGTGTGTGTGTGTGTGTGTGTGTGTGTGTGTGTGTGTACTTTGTGTAAACGTATGTAAACTTTGTGTGTGTATGGGGTGGGTGGGGGGGTGAGTTCTATGATCCAGGTTCTTACTATGTCATAGGCTGATTCTAACTTGCAGCCCTTCAGCCTCAGCCTCCTGTGTGCTGGGAATACAGGCCTCTTCTACCATGTTCAGCTTGAACTTACATGTTTCATCAAGTTTTGTACTGTGTTAAATGTTCTAGCATGTAGAAAATATCCTAGCAAACCAATTTTTTTCATTTAGATTTTAAGATATTATGTATTTAGTATGAACTGGTATACATTAATTTTTAAATGAAATTTACAGTGTGCTAGTCAGACTGTTGTCATGTACATATTTTAGAAAATTTAAGGTAGAAAATATTCCCTCTGGCTCAAAGTTCCAGAGGTTTCAGGCTACTCCAATGGTGAGGGAAATGCAGAACAGAGATGCTATGTGCTTTACACCTGAGAAGCACAGAGAAAGAATTCCTGTTGTGTAAGCTTTCTCTTTTACCCTCTTATTTTCAATCTATCCAGATCACCACCAACCTATAGGACTTGTGTGTAAACTACATTCAGGGTGGATCGTCTCTTCAGTTACTCTTTGCTGGAAATAGCTTCACAGACACACCCTGAGGAGCACTTTATCAATCTCCAGGCACTTTTCATTTAATCAAGTTAACAAGTAAGATTAGGCAATAGGGTTGAGAATGAATGTTTATGGTGCCATCTCTGCCGTCTTATATAACATACTCATTAAAAGGAAAAGTAAATGCAAAGATCAGAGGGGTAATTAATTCCCTGATTATCATTCTCCCAGTACATTGTATTGCTTGCACTAGAATCGAGACTTATAAGTCCCCAAAGTTTTTCCCTGCCACATATAGAAGCATGGACTTACATATTTCTGTTTCAGGATAACTACTTACAGTCACATCACTCATTTCAAGTACCTATAACATTGTGAGGAAATTAAATTTGTTACTAATAAAATCCAAAAGTATTTACTACTAAAGAATGACTTACAATGCAAAGAATTATTTTCTTTCTTGTCGTTACTCTTTTGTTAGATGTTATACGTAGAATGTGCGTATAGTCATTTTCACACACTGGGAACATCTCACTCTAAATAAATAAAGTAGCAAATAAAATTAAGAAATTAATTCTACTTACATTAATATTCATCTTTATCTCCAAAACTTAACATGTAGTAGAATTATAATGGACATATAACATCATTAATATTCAATATTTCTACTTAGCATATTGTCTTGGTTAATGTTTTTGTCAAATTGACACAAAATACCTTCATCTCTGAAAAGGTACTCTCAACTGAGAAAATGCCTCCATGTAACTGGCCTGTAGACAATAATTGATGTGAGAAGACCCAGCCCACGGTGGGTGGAGCCAACACTGGTCAGTTGCTCTTCAGTTGAATGAGAAATCAGGCTAAGCAATCCCTGAAAAAGGTAGCCAGTAAACCTCATTGGTTCATGGCTTTGGCCTTAGTTCCTACCTCCAGGTTCCTGCCTTGGCTTCTCTCAATAGACTATGACCCAGTATGTGAAAACCAAATAAACCCTTTCCTCTCCAATTGCTCCTGATGATGGTGGTTTATCAAAGCACCAGAAGCCCTAATTAATACACCAACCTTCGGATTCTTATGGAAGGTGTGTTTGAATAGAGGATATTAAAAGACAATGTCAGACTTGAATTTCAACAGTGCTTCGCTGAAGCTTCCTTAAACTTACAACTTAAAAGGTTGTCATGAAGCTGGGCAGTGGTGGTGCAAGCCTTTAATCCCAACTCAGGAGGCTGAGGCAGGTGGATCTCTGTGAGTTCAAGGCCCACCTGGGCTACAGAGTGAGTTCCAGGGAAGGAACAAAAATAAAAAAAAAGAAACTTTGCCTCAAAAAAACCAAAAAAAAAAAAAAAAAAAAAAGGTTTTCATGAAAGAGTGAGTCAAACTGAATTGTCAAATACTTGCCTTCTGAAAATTCCCTTTCCTGTACATGAAAACAAACCCCTGAGTTTTCCTGAGGGAGTGAGGATTGCTGACATATCTCTACAAAACCCACAGTTCAGGGTTTCCAGGATTTCTCCTAGACTTCAATAGCTGCTTTACTATTTTTCATCTTTTATCAACCTCAGTCTCAAAGGGTTAATATGATATTTTATAAAATGATCCATGTAAAGCACCTAGCATCTACTACACATTAGTACTCACATAGATATATTTTAGCAGTTAATATTAAATTTGATTATTATGAAATAATGTATTTACTATACCATTATCAATGCCTAAACCCTAAAGCTGTTATTGCTCTAAAACATAATTTTCATTTCCTTTTTTGAAAAATTGGTCATTATTTATAAGTATACAATTTTTTTTTGAGACAGGGTTTCTCTGTGTAACAGCCCTGTCTGTCCCAGAACTTACTTTATAGACCAGCTGGCCTCGAACTCACAGAGATCCAACTACCTCCGCCTCCTAAGAGCTGGGATTAAAGGCATGCACCACCACTGCCCAGCCTTAAGTATACAATTTTTAATTAGTCCTATAGGTAACTGTTTGTGGAGAGTTTACAAGGAAATAATTTAGTTATGTAAACTAATTTTGCATATGAAAAAATTTGATTAAAATAAAACAACGAGAACAGACATTGTAAAATCAAAACAAACAAGCAATAATAATAGCATAGAATTTATACCTAGCTCTGTGCAGTCAACATTGCATAAGGACTCCTGTTGTGCCACTTGGAAATAACAGCCTGGAAATAACCTCAACTATTTTCTTTCATCTAAAAATATAAGTATTAAAATTGTATTAGTTGAACAAAACAAAGCAATAACAAACATAGACCTTTCAGTCCTTTGACAGTAAATTTGGGCATTTGGCATTATTTCAACACAGCCAGTCACTTTAAGATGGTATTTATTCAACTGAACAAAAAGTGATATTGATTGTAGGCAGTAACCAATAACCAATATATGGTTCCATACTGATGAATCATTGCTAACTATTAATTTAACTAGAAAGCAGATGGATTAATATTAAATATTTTCAGGGGTACATATGTATTTAATATTTTATAAAATATTAGGTTAACATTTATTTGTAGTTCCAGTATATACATTGTTATTCCTTAAAAAATAAATATTAAAAAGTATTTTTTATGAATATCCTCAAACTCCAAGCACCAAAACTCTCTTATAGATTTTTCTTGGGAATAACTTCTTTTCCTTAGATTAATTATGCAGAAAATTAATCTTAGTAAACATTAACTATTAAAGCACTAAAATAATGATATAACATATTCATTATTATTACATAAACTCTTTCTTGTATTTGATGTCATATAGCAAATTTGTAATGTGTTTGATATCATTATTTTTCTTGCAAAATACTATAAAGTATTGGATGTGAAATTCAGGCATATAGAAATTATATATGACATGTATCTGGGATTTCAAAGTTAACATGAATTGCAAGTTTAGAGAAGGAAATGGGCACTGCACAAGTAAATTTCTATTAGTATTGAGGCATCATTCCTAATACAGAACAAATAATTTATAAATAATTGAAGGCAAATAGCTTGTTTGTAAATGTGTTTCTGATAGGGCTTTAATGCTGTTTGAAGACCTAAAATAAAATAAAGCAATAAGTTTTGGGAGTGATATTAACAGTGGACCTTAAAGATCAATGCTGGATCTGCTTTGATTTAGTGTCATAATTACTGATGTGGAAGAGTGACCAAGCAAAGTATATCAATAACATTCACAATTGATCATAATTTACAAAGCATAGCATGTATCTGTTTCAACAGTATTGAATAAAGAGGGACATTTAGGAATTTAAGGATGAGTGAAATAAAGTCACCTTTGTAAGAAAATTTATGATCTGCTTTTAGCTAACACTAAGAAACTTCAACACTGAATCATAACATATGTGCACCTATTGTAATATCCACAGCATCTTAGTTTCGATGACAAGTTGCAGGCTGAGAAATGTGTCAGAGAAAAGTATTTAAATAAGATTTTGGGATTACAATTATAAATACAGAATTTTAACTGCTGACACTAGAATATGAAACAATTTGAGAATTTTTTTTATTAGGGTCAGTAACTCATTTCTTTAATCTTGGTAGAATGTTATTTTTATGAGAAACTTACTTAAAAATTTATGCTTAGAAATTTGAACTTCTATTATCAAGGGAGGAAATCAATGAATATTATAACCAATGTTTTGCTTGTTGAAGATGGTACTGTAAAAGATACATATAACATATATCAGTGAATATACAGCATGCACTATGAATCACTAGGTTCATAACCTTCCTTCTCCTTTACAGTAGTCTTAACATCTTTGGGAAGTTTAAAAAACAGGATAATTTCTTTAAAATATAACATAAATATATGTTTTCAGTTTATTATATTTGAGTGTCATAAGTGTGATCTTTAAATATTTTAGTTATTGACAAGAAATTCGTTAATGTTCGTTTAAATATGGAATAAATATGAACAAAATTTAAAAACTGATATGCAAACAAATGGTCATGGGAAATACATTATCAATTTGGATAACATATGTCATTTAGACATTCGAGACATATAACATCCTTTGATACAAACACTCACTCAGGAAAAAATTAAAACATCATCATTTAGACCATAAATATAAAAAGCTTATGGTGCATTATTCCACCTCTCATGGTTAGGGACAGAATGCAGACATGCCACAATAATGTTTTTTTTATTTCTACTGTTCGAACCATATTAATGAGAACATCATTTTGGAGAACTAATTATTTCTATTTGTCTTGTGTCACACTTTCTAATTCCCCTATATTAGCACAGCCAAAGCAAATTAATTGCTTTTCCAACAGTTGAACCTTGGCCAAGAATGAGCTCACATTCCCTTCCAGTTTCCCTGTTTGTGGGAGTGCATTGTGTCAAAAATTTCTCTTGATACTAAACATAGTCTCAAGAATACCTTCACAGATTTCTGTGTGCTCACTTGATGGAATTTATAAGTTTAAGTGACCCACTAGGAAAGATAAAGTTCTTAGCTGCAAGATTATACATCAAAACAGTTAAAGTGAAATTAAAATTAAATGAATGAATCTCACTGAAGCAAAAAAAGCAGTAATTAATGGTTCCCTTAATTGTCTTCATAAAATATTTGCATGGGTCTAATTTGCATAATTTGCATGTATTAATTAATCTTTCAAAGGAATTTTGTGCTGAGAGAAGCCAAAAAACTCTTTGTTTTATTTAAGATCTAATGAAATATTTATCTTCTTTAATGAACTTCTCATCTTCATTAAAATAAAAATTGCACGAGTTTGTATGTTTTAAATGTTTTTATAATTGAAGTATTCAAAAAAATCTCTTTAGACTTACAACAGCTGAAAAACAAACACATCGTTTAGCATTCAGTATCATTTCCACAGCACTTACACTTTAAAAAAAGAAAGTTCAATCTCACTTTCTAAAAGGTGGCAAAGCATTTGGAAAATGAAAATTGCTCTTAGTTTGAAGAGCTAAGATTTGTAAAGCCTGATTATTTCTTTCAATGGCAATGGCTGAGATACCAGACAACGAAGGTTTAGATAAGCAAAATTAGTATGGTCAATTCTTCAGGAAAAGGTCTACTGGCTGAAAACATTTTAGCTAGTTCAAAGAAATAAGTCCATTAAAATTCACTTTTATATTTGTAATGAGTGCTAGATCAACAGTATTTCCTGGCCGAAGCTTCCCAGTTTCAACTTTATTCTAAATCTGTCTATTGAAGAATTGCAGCAGGGGTTCTGCTCTCAGAAACTGAGGGATCATAGTGAAAACCAAGAGACGTGCCTTGGAAGGGTTGGAATCCGAAATATCTATCAGTGCCAAATCATATATATTCATGGGAACTGAGAAAATGTGAGGAAAGAGCATGGAAGTAAAGAAGACATAAGGCTAGAGGAACAGCGATCTGTCCATGGCATTCATTCTTTATGATGTAGCCGTGTTTCAGGATGTTGTAAAAAGGCTCATTCCTAATGGAGCTGAAGGGATGTGGAGTGTTTTCTCCTTTTTCTTTTTCTTTTTCCTTTGTCTATATGGCAAGCTCCTTTAATATTTGAGGAAACTGAGGCACATGGATATACATCACTTAGCTCAACACTAAACTGAAGATCTGAGTCCCCTTTGCTTTCTATATGACAGACATCTTTTTATTTCATCATAATTTACAAAGTGGTTCTGAGTACCTAAATGTAGCCCAGATAATAACGGTGGCATAAATTTAAAAGGATTAACATTCATAATGAAAATCTATAATTCTCTCCCTGTAAAGTTTAGTAATGTTATAAAATCAATTAGGTTGACTTTGGAGCTCCTGTGAAACTCATCTTTAGTGAAAAGGCTTTTTCTGTGGTCATTACATTTTCTTAAGAAGTACTTAGTTTGGTTTTATTTATAATCAAGAAAAAACCAGTCCTTTATAGGGGGGATTAATAAATCAGTGATTAAAGTAAATTCCAATACAGAACTTATTTGACACCAACATAGTTTATTAAGCTGAATGCAAAAGGATTTAAATTAACATAATGCAATTCAGTGCCAGGAAAGCAGTAGTGAACTAAGATACCATAGTGTCATTCATGTTGTGACTTAGGGATTTCACTTTAACTGATAAAGACTGTTCCTCTACTGATATTCTTAAGCCATCAGAATGTCAAAAACATCTTTTTTTTTTTTTTTTTTTTTTTTTTTTTTTTTTTTTTTTTTTTTTTAGCGTAAGCACAGGTGTGATGTGTCCACGGTCTGTGTAAACACATACATATGGACTCTGGTTCCTGACCTCCTGGATTCACATTCCTGTGTTTCTGTTCATTCTCATTGTAATGCTGAGTGTGTAAGCAGATAACTTTAGTTCTTCAGATTTCAGTCTCTAGATCTCAGAAGAAGACAGGAATATCCACCTTCAAGAGCTGCTCTTCTCCTGACATTAATTAACATACACAGAGAATTTAGGATGGTGGCTAGTAGAAGCCACTGTTGGCTGTTTTTACAACTAGACACAATTTTAATGAAATAGTATTTCCAATTATATACATTCTTGGAAAACATTGCACATATCCTGGGAAGGATAATTCTTAAAAGAAAGCCAATAAAAGCACTTTGCTCCACAGACCACTCAGACTTTTCTTGAAGGCACTATTTAAGCTGGCATATGGAAATAGTGAATACCAGATTTTTTCAGGACACTTAAAACTTCCACAACAGTGTGTGAATTTCACTATTTAGGTCAATTTTTAAAATACAGCTTAAGAAGAATAATTTGTAGCTATAAATTATAAGTGAATACGTATAAATTAAATAAAAGATAAACTACTCTTTTACTCAAATTTAAGATGGAAATGTTAGAGCCTCTTAATTTTTTAATTATATTTTGGCAAATCTCTGTTAATATGATTTGTATTATCATACAGTGTGGAGTAACTACACACTCTTCTAATTCATATATAATCACACTCCTGAGATAGTAAATCTCCAAACAGAGTTCCACTTAAGCTTACTAATTATACCTATAAAACGATGAATGATGGCTACAAATTATTGGATCTGACTCTCATTCTTTATTTATTTCTCCCTAGGAGAAAGAGTGCTAGATGGGGAGATTTCAGACCATAAATTATCCCCATATGTATTCAGGTGTACTGTGTTTAACTTTGATTCCATACAATGGCTTTACATTTAATGCTGAAGCCCATGAAGTCATGACAGTAGAATTAAGAAGTAGATGTTTGCTCATCATGATAAAATATTAGCTTGTATTAATAATTATAATGACTTTATTTTTAATGGCTTGTGGTGCTTAATACAGTTTTAAGCCTATCTGAATTTGAGTTATTATAGTCATGGCTGGTTTTACTAAGTATCTCTACCAAAGCTTTATAAACTTGCACAATCCGTCATCATTGGTAATAGAAATGAATTTTATAGGTGAGTGAAAATTAGTTAAAAGACAACATGAGAGGACCTCACATACCTCTTCTGACGCAGCAGACAATAGTACACAACTGATCTTTGCTGCATACGTGGTGCTGTCAGCCCAACAATGCTACATGTTTTCTAAAGAAACTCAGAAATACGAATTCCTTTATAGCATTATACTGTGGAATCTTACACAAGGTGTGGGTTTCTTTATTCTCTGGTAATAGTAAGACAACTACAACCAAGGAGTCAGTTATCTAACATAGCCTCTAAACAAATTAAAAAAAATGGCCTTTGACTTACAAGCAGTGAAATGCTGACAAACATTTTTGATTGAATACAATACTTCTGGAATACTTCTGGTTCTTATTAACTCTGAATTCAGGCATACTTGAGATGATAGTTTGAAGCCCACTCCCCTACATCATTCTTTATGTATATGTAATTCAGATTACTCCTGTTATGTGAGACATTTTACAAATGTGAATATTTCAAAGAATAAGAAATGTCCAAGTGGTCAGCTCTAAGGTGCAGTGGGTAAAGGCACTTTTTACCAAGCTTAAAGACCTGTGTGGGATCCCCAAGACCCACATGGTAAGAAAAGAAAACTGACTTCCACCTAATTGTCCTTCTTCAGGGACGTATCTGCACACAAGCACACACACACACACACACACACTCCACAACACACACACCTACCCACCTGCCACACACACCTACTCATGCCAATACACAAACGTACACTCCACACACAAATAATGGAATAAATACAGTTTTAAATAAGAAACATCCATGAATATTCAATTTATTCAAAATTATTAGAATTAAATTGTATGGGAGTTTTAAAATAATTTACTACTTTTGTACTACACTTCAAAGACATTTCCCCAAGAATTAGGATGAGTTATCAATGTGTCCTAAAAGTGACAAAGTCTCTCCATGAATGTAAAAATAGTAAAGGTGACAGATAAAAATAAAATGTATTCATTGGACGGATATTATATCCTGTGAAATGAATCTGTCTTCATATGTAGGATGTAGTTAGAATGTCATCAAGAGGAGTGGCATTTGCACTGACTCTCCAGGGGTTACTCGTAGCAGAGTCAAAATCTGACAATAGTTAATTCTTTCTCCATATCAGATACTTTATTTATATTTTTATTGTTGTCTTACACAAAATTAAGATATAGACAAAAAAACTATTGCTTCTTTATACATAAATAATGTAACCAATGAAGGCATCTGCTCACATTTAATTGACCTTATTTCAAGTTAAACTAGAAAGACCCCACATCATGGCTCTCAGAAACACATCCTTGTTCAGTCAAAATCAAGATCATCCAACTCCACATAATAACTGATGGCTATGTATCCAGAAGCCATGGAAATCCCTATGGAAGATGAGCTCTCATTACATGTGGCTAAACAACACTTTGTTTTAAAAAAAAACTTTGCAAATAGCATGAGAGTCTACAGTCTTTTGAACCCTAGTTCCATATCCACTGACATTACCAACTCATTACTTTAAAAAATGTTCATAGAATGGAACTACCAAGTGAAAATATTATGAAAACTGATATTAGAGTAGTGATAAATCAACATAGAAAACATTAAATTTTGTGTATTACTTCTTTATTGAAATACTAGCATAACTAGATTTTTGATTCTTTGTTTCTGGTAATCACATAGCCATTAATTTCCTCAATTACTGTGCAAATATTTAGATTGGTGATTGCCTACTTGAATCTGGGATTTTTGTTTATCTTGCTTTGAAAAATATTTCAAAGTGCAGTTCTATTCTTTTGTAGGACAATTTGATAAAACAATTTTACTTAAAACCAACAATCTGCACAGAAAGGCTGGAAACTTCACAAATCAGTAAGTAGGCTTCTTTATAAGCAATCTTTATAAAACAAAAGACATGCAAAAAACTTTCCAATTTTTTTAATGTTAAGTATTTACAGTCACAAAGAAGTCAATTTTTTTCTTTTTATTATTAGGCAGTTTTCTTTATCTTTTAAACATATAATTCTTTTGCATGAAATATTTGAGGTTAAGTATTCACATAATTTCTGCATAATGTTACACAATACATAATGTTACCAATGACTCTTTAAAATTATAATTATTATTTTTCATTATTGCCAGTGTTTATGATTTTGGAATACAATGATTTAATAATGTAACCAATGCAAAAATATATAACACCATAACTTCTCTACTTCATGCTTACTTTTATTTTTTTCACATACTTTTTAAAAATGACAACAGTTGGTAAATACATACATATTACAGGGTACAATTACTGAATAAAAAACCTATTCAGGTAAAGACTCACTTAGCAGTCAGTCTGATGCAAGTGGCTAAAAAATCCAGGCCACATTCTAATAACACAGATTTGACAGCACATTACCATCCCAACCATCACTGGTGACTGAAAATTCTAACACTCAGCATTGACATCAAGTGACATCTCTGTAATATGTTCACTTTAAAAAATTCAGACAAGACTATGTGAGTGTTCTTTGCAAACTGTAAAGTGCTGTGTAGGTATCGTTAGCGATTGGTATTATTCCTGTTCGGTGAGATTTTACCCGACCTAGAAGAAGGAAGAGTGGATTGTATAACTGGAAAACATGACTTACAGAATGTCTTTAAAAGGACAGGTATCTCGTGGGCTTACTTTTATCTTTTTACCAGAAGTTAAAGCATTGATGATTCCATGTATCTATGGTATGATTTTTTTGAAAGCATACGGAATCATTAAATCAATCTAGTTAACATGTACATAATCTCAAATGCTTCAGATCATTTTGTGATGAGAACAGTTGGAATTTAGTATTAATACTTTGGAAATGTACACTACTCTGTTGCCAGTGGTAGTTACCTTAGTGGACAACACAAAAATCCATTTCTTTTTTTTTTTCATGATTTTTTTTAACTTAAGAAATTTTTTATTCATTTACATACCAACCACAGATAAACCTCTCATCCCTCCTCCCACTCCCCCCAGCCTTCCTAGGCCCAACCCGTCAACCATCCCTTCCTCCAAAAGAGTGGGGGCTCCCACGGGGAGTCAGCAAAGCCTGGTACAATCAGTTGAGGCGGGACCAAGCCTCTACCAGCTGCATTAAGGCTGAGCAAGTCCAACCATAGGCAATGGGCTTCAGAAAGCGAGCTCATGCACCAGGGATAGATCCTGATCCCACTGCCAGGGACCCTCAAACAGACCAAGCCACACAACTATCTCCTGTGTGCAAAGAACCTAGTGCAGTCCCATGAAGGTTCCACAGCTAAAGACTTTTATGTGAGACCTTCACGCCTTTGACCATGACCTTCTCCTTTCCCTCAGGAACCTCAGACACTGTAATATCCATTCTACTTTCATGGGTTGTCACTATTTTGTATTCCACATAAGTTAAGAACACACAATTACGTACATACAAAAACATGGACTCTGTCTTCTGATAGACAACTATTCCTGGGCATGGGGCAAGCCCTAGAGTGTGTTCCATATACCTTATAACGAGGCATTGAAGAAAACCGATTTTTCCTTTCCCAACAGGTATCAGTTGAATATAGCTTTTTGGTTAAGGGTGAGACTTTGTGCCCACTTCTCCCTCAGTGCTGGGATTTTGTCTAGTTTGAAATTGTGTAGGTCTGGTGTTACTGTCATAGACTCTGTCGGTTCATATGTGATTCAGCTTCCGATCTGTTTTGTCTGGACAACACTGTTTTGTTTTGGTGTGTGTGTGTGTGTGTGAGAGAGAGAGAGAGAGAGAGAGACAGAGAGAGAGACAGAGAGAGAGAGACAGAGAGAGAGAGAGAGAGAGAGAGAGAACTTTTTCACTTTAGGTTTTCATTCATTTTGACCTTTGAGTCTTGATTTTGTTTTATGAATTATTTTTATTTTTTTTGAGAGTGTGTATGTGTGTGTGCACATGGAATCGGCTGTGTATGGAAGTGAGGAGTATCTGGGAGACCTTGTGGAGTGGAAAGATTATGGCCAACATGCATTGTATATAAAATTTTAAATAAAAATGAAACATGCAATTAGTCCTTCTGAATCTGAGTTATTTAACTTGGAATGATATTTATTGATTCTATGTATATGCATAGACCCATATTTTTTCTTTATCAATTCATCTCCTGATGGACACTTAAGTAAATTTCATAGTTTGATTATTTTTGAATGATGCTACAATGAATATAGGTGCAAAGATTAACTGATTTCAGACCTTTTGCATTAACTCTTGTGGGTGTGATTTCTGGATCATATCATAACTCTCTTTAATTTTATGATTAACCTCCATAGAGCCTTAGTTATAGCTACACTAAGGTAAATTCCCATCAAAGCTGAAAAAGCCTTTCCTGTTCAACATATCTACACAATACTGATTATCCTTTGTTTTTGAGGAAAGCTATTCAGCTTGAGATGATGTTCTGGTTCACCATACTTTCCTAATAAGTTTCAATGTGCAGGGCTTTGGGACAAGCTACAGATTGTGTAGCCCAGGCTGGCCTTGTACTCTTTAAGTAGACCAGCACAGTGTCTGATTCATGCAGATCTGCCTGCTGCTGCTTCTGGAACATTGGCATTAAAGGTGTGTGCTCAGATTTATCCATTTTAAAATTATTTTTACTGTTGTTGTTACCACTACTGCTGTTTATTTTCTCTCCACTGAGTTTTTTATCTCCCAATATTTTCGGATATGAACCTCTTAGCAGACGTATGGACTGTAAATGCACTCTCCAAGACTTCCCTTTGTCATTGTGCTGCTCTTTATTTCATACTTCAGGAGGCTTTTCTTTGGTTCAGTCCTATTTATTTATTTATTTATTGTCCATTGTTATTGTTTTTTTTTTTTTTTTTTTGCCTGTCCCTTTGGGGTTCAATTCAGAAAGTCATTGCCCATATGTATATCTCTGGTTACTTTCCTATTTTTATTGATATTGTTTTACAGTCAATAATCTTCTGTTTAAGTTTTTTATAGACTTTTAAGTTGTAGTTTGAATGAGAAGTGAAATAAGGGTCCAATTTCCTTCTTCTACATACAGGAATGAAACTTTTTCAATGCCATGGACTGTGGAAACTACTCTAGTCAATTGTATATTCTTTATATCTTTGTTGAAATATCAACTGATATGACTCAGTTTATATATGAACTCTCTAGTTTGTTCAATGTACTGTGTGTCTCTTTAATTTTTATTGTTTTTTTGTTTTGACAAAAATCATGCTTCATTAATTTACCATTGCTTTTCCATATAAAGTTAAGTATTGTTCTTTCTAAGTCTGCGAAGAATTGTGTTGAGATTTTGACAGGGATTGCATTGAATCTGTAGATTGCTTTGGGTAAGATTGCCATTTTTACTATGTTAATTCTACCTATCCATGAACATGGGAGATCTTTCCATTTTCTGATATCTTCTTCGATTTCTTTCCTTAGAGACTTAAAGTTCTTATCATACAGGTCTTTCACTTGCTTAGTTAGAGTTACCCCAAGGTATTATATTATTTGTGGCTATTGTAAAGGGTGATGTAAAAAAGTTTACCGTTGCTGAGTTATACAATTTCATATCCAGCTGTATGATCCAGGATAATTTGTTTATGATTGCCTTATCTCTTCATTATTCTTCATTATTCAATAAAAATTTTAGAATTTGTTTAATTATTATTTTGTAGTTTTCTCACTTTATACTACTATCTAGAGGTCTACATATATCCACACGATTAAGGCAATTAAAAATATACAAGAATATCTCATAAAGGAAAGCTCTACATATTCTGAAAGTATAATTTTTAAAGCATAATAAAAACAGAATTGGTGTTCTCCGATCTCCCACCAAATACATTTGTAATGTGTTCTGAATTCCTGGGCCCCCTGTATACACTGCAGCTCTGTAGAATGGAAAATAACAGATGAATGTATTCCTTCACAATTTGGTCCCACAGTGAACAGTGTACTATTCTGAGTCAAACGTGAACACTTTGGGAGAACAAAGCTTTTAAAAATTCTGGCTCAAAAAGTATCATATTTGTCTTGAGCACATCCTCTTGAATTTTCAGAGTTTGTGTTTAGCAATTTAATGTCAGTAAAAATGCTCAATAAAATCAGGCCGTAATTCACAGAAATAACTTAGGCAAACTTTTATTACTAATTGTTTGTTCAAGCCAGCTTACTTTATGAAATTTATATGCATCTAACATTTAAGGATTAAAAAACTATTAAATATATGATATATTTCTAAAATATAGAAGCATTAACAATTCTAGTAAAATTGATATTGTTAAATTTTATTGATTCGTCTTCAAATATCAAGGTGTTTTGGGGGGTGGCATTAACTATAAGTAAAGTATTATTTAAATAAAAGGATAAAATATTTCTGTATTAGATTTTATTATATAAATCATGGATAACTTAAAATTATCAAAATATACCTATATCATTAATATATTTGTATCTATATTTAAAGGCTAATATACTCTATAAAGCATTTATGTATTTATATATCATGTTTTCCAACAGAACTCATTTTCAGCTTTTTTTGTTATAAGAACTTAATTATACTATTGTCAGAAAGTGTCTGAAAACTCAAATTTATAAAGAAATCTTAAAATTTATAAGTTTTTATAAGTTTTGATTTTATTGAAAGATGTGCAATGGTAGCATTGTCTTTCGAAAGAATGAATTATTTAGGATAATGCTTCTAAATAGATTAGAAAGTGCTTTCAGAGCACAATGAGGCAACTCATTCTGCAGATGTGCTCAGCAGTCATTTAAGGTCCGTACGCCCATGTCTGAGACAGTGGGTGCACTACCAATGTAATTTGTGTAATTTTTGAGAAGAGCACATAAACGAATATCATGCTTTGTTCTCATTAGGGCTGCTATTGCTATGATAAAACACCATGACCAAAAGTATTTTGGGGAGAAAAGGATTTATTTTGTTTACACTTCAGTATCATTGTTCATCATCCAAGGAAGACAGAGTAGGAACTCAAACAAGGCAGGAACCTGGAGGCAAGAGCTGCTGCAGAGGCCATCAAGGAGTATTACTTATAGTTTGCTTGGCCTATATTTTAATAGGACCCAGGACCACCAGCCAAGGGCCGGCACCACCAACAATGGCTAGGTTTTGTGGAGGCATTGTCTCCATTGACGTTTTCTCCTCTAAGATTCTTCTAACTGGTGCCACGTGGACATAAAAGACTAGCTAGCCCATGATTGCCCGTATGGGTGGAATTAGATGATTTCTAAAATATTTATCAAAA
>CABHPR010149183.1:0-16771 GCA_902168415.1 Peromyscus melanophrys | reverse complement strand
GCCCATGAGCTCATGTCATGCCATCTCTGTGAGCCTGATGGGGGAGGGTGTTGTCTTGCTTGAGAGGAAAGTGAAGCTTGGGTTGGTTAGGTTTTCCTTGTTTTTGTTTTATTTTCACACCTAAGCAAAATATAATTTCCAAAGCCAAACATGAAGTTTATTTTTAAGTTACATACAACTTGGATTATCCATGCCATAATTCCCTGCTATGAGAGTTAGTGTGGTCAAGATGAACGGCAGAGATATTTCTGTGGGCTCTGCTGAGGTAAGGACCCAAGGAGAACTCTATTGACGCCATTACAGCTGCCTCCTTGGCAACCAGTGTCCTCAGAAGCCCTCGTTAGCAAGTGCTGTTGCATGGGTCCCACTGCTGGTTCTGTCCTTGACCACGGGTAGTACTCACAGGGCGCTCGCTCCTGTGGTCTTGTATCCATCGTGTGGGTGAGAGGGAGGAGGAAGGCTGCACTTGGTGTCTTTGGGTAGTGAGGGCAGGTTTCCTGATGGCATAAGTAGATTGTTAGCACTTGGGTGGGGTCCAGTAGAACATTCCCCCATTTTCCACCTGGGAAGACTCACCTGAGCCTAATGGAAATAGAATTGGCTCCTCTGTAGGCCTTGCAGTGTTCAGGCTTTTCTGAACGATTTCTGATGAGGTTAAAGCTTCCTGCCCTGTCTCTCAGGGAGGCTGTGTAGAAGTGTTCTTCTCAGACTGTTCCCAGCCTCCAAGACGTAGGCCAGCCAGCATTTCATTTGTAGGATCGTGACTATGTCCATCAATCTTTCTTCCTCTGATACTATTTTTGCTCTGGTGGATGGGAGTGGAGATATGGTAGGGGCCAGGGAGGGTGGGAAGTTGGGGGTGGTGTGTTATAGTTTAGGATGCTGTTGGTTGTGTCTAGAGATGATGGTGCTTCTGATAATTTCAGACTTACATGTCTCTCACCTCTTCACACTAAGGTTAACCCAGTTCTCTGTCCAGAGACTCTATATAGTCACTTTTTAGTGTGATCTTTTAAGTATTTCTTAATGATGTGTAATGGAGCAGTTTGTGTATCACATTTTAAAAATTCCCCTCTTTGGGGGAAAATGTGTCTGAAATTATTTGATTTTTCTTTTTTTAAAGAAAAACACACCAACTTTTAAAGCCACATGGCTGTGTGAATTTAAGTGGTTTCTGGAACACAAATGGGCAAATAATGTATAGAATGTCATTAGAATCATGATGTCACTGTCACTGGTCCTGGGATTGCCAGGCCTTTTCTGATTATCAGATGCAACAAATGACGTCCAATTTTATTGACCAGTTTGGCTTCAACGATGAGAAGTTTGCAGATCAAGACGACATTGGCAAGTGAGTATATTTTCCTGTTTCCTTAATGACCTCTCACACATGCTTTTTGTGAACTCTTTCCACGATTCCCGTGGCTTCTTGGATTCTGTAACATCCCTGAGTTGGGAGATCCCACCTGTCGCTTACTTGCAGTGTCCAACCTTGAGCCTAGGTAATTAGGAGAACAGCTAAGAGCCACACTCTAGGGGACCCTGTGAGGTGGGAGTGGGGGTCAAGGGGTCTTTGTTTTTGAGATGAGTCTCACTATGTCGCCCCCTGCTAGTGTTGAAGTTGTGAGCTCAAGCATCCTCCTGCCTAAGCTTCCTAAGCATCTGGTACCATAGATGCCTGCCCTTGCCCTCAAGTTACTTTTTTTATAAAGACCCCAGCCATCATTCTGCTCTTTTCAGCATATGTAATAGCATTACTGAGAGTAAGTCAGTAATTCTTTCCCATGTTGGTACCTGGTCAGAAGGGTCACTGACTGTATAGCATGTTGTTGGGTACTGCATTCATTCCTGCAGATGACCAGGGCAGTAGGACCAACCCTGTTTGCATGTGCTCTCTACTCTGGGGAAGTCCCTGTAAGGATGTTGTTGGGGTTGTTTTGCAAGATCCAAGCACTCTAACCATTGTTCTGCAGTCAAGAGTCAAATGCAGAGAGGGAATTAGAAACTGGCAGAACAGTAAAAGGAAATGTACAAGGAGATTGATTGGCAGAACTGAGAGCCAGCATCTAGCATCCTGCTTGGGAAGGAGAACACATCTCAACATGAGGTTCATGGATTATTGAGAACAGGGGTGAAGGGAAGATTTAAGCCATTGTGATTAGATCTCAGGTGATGACTCTCACTGAGTCCACTGTGGCACCATAACAGTAGTTTGCAATAGTTGTTAGACTTTTGCCAGTATAGGCTACTTTATTACACATTGGAGTTTGCAGTCTGGGAAGATAAAATCTTTTTACAGCACACTGCATGAACATGCTCTGCTGGCACTCTGGAGCAGAGGCTCTGCTGCAAGCAGCAAGCACTGAGGCAGCCAGCTGCCCTCCATGTTGGCACATTTCTGTCCAGAAAGAACAAGAACACTGTACAAGGCCATTATGTGTTTGCCATGTTAGCAATCTATGCAGGATCAGAACACACACACACACACACCATCCCCACTTGACATCTTGGGTTTTCCCATCTCAACTCTTTTAAGTGTTAAGTTCAGAATTAGCATTCTCTTTTAGAACATGGTGCTTGGGCTGGTGATTGGTTAGAACCGACCTTTGAGGATTGATCACATTGTCCCACCACTTACAGTCATGTAGCTCATTGTAACTGCATTTTACCCCTCACTGTCATGGAGGCAGGATGGCAGGGTTGCCCTGTGTTTCACTTATGAGTTCGTCCTAGTACTTCACAATGCTTTTGTGGTTTTTAATGTTTGGGCTTGGTTGTTAGAAAGCTTTTTTTCCTTGGTTTTCTTGGTGTAGTCCCTGGAACCATAGTTGGCACAGAAGTTAGAAATGCATTGTAGAAAGGCTGTCAAGGGCCTCGCAGCCTCATCTCAACAGGCTCCCATCCCATCTGTCCTCTGTATCCATTAGGACCAGGGAGAGGGCACCATTGAATATAGCAAGGTGGGTGTGTATATTACCGATGGAGAGTACAATGATAAGTACTTCCAAGTTTGAGAGTTTCAGAGCAAGTTTGAGAGTTTCAGAGCACTGTTTACAGCTACCTATGGATGATTAACAATTCTTATGCTTTCTTTACAGTGTTTCTTTTGATCGGGTGTCAGACATCAACTTTACTCTTAATACAAATGAAAGTGTAAGTATAAAAGTTTACTGTTGTAAGTGATGTGCCACTGAAAAGGTGCATGTATTTGTCCTGTGCAAGAGAGCCCATGAGGAGAATGTATGCAGGCCTTTTACATGCTAGTTTAAAGTCCAGGCTTTCTTGGGAATTTTTTGTTGTTTACATAGAAGCCAACATTTTATATTTATGCTTTATTTGGGTATATGTGATAGGCACCATTTTTTAAAAGCAAATGGAAAAATAATTTTCACTGGTAATTTGGGAGAGAAAACAGTTTTGACGTTAGTTGTTTTCTCTTTTGCTCACTTTTTGTAGGGAAATATTGCCCTGTTTGAAGCATGTTGTAAGGAACGGATACAGCAGTTTGACGATGGCGGCTCTGATGAGGAGGATATCTGGGAGGAAAAGCACATTGCGTTTACTCCAGAATCCCAGAGGAGGTCCAGGTGAGCCGTGGCACCACCAGTGTAGCCTGAACCCCAGGCCAGTGCTTTGTTCTATCAGGAGGAATGCTCTTAAGAATGAATGGAGGACTGGAGAAGAAGAGCACAGAGGTCTCAGTTTGATTGCCAGTACCCACATGACAGCTCATAGCCACCTGTAACTCCAGTTCCAAGGGATGCAGTGCTCTCTCTGGCCTCTGTGGGTACCCGGCACAGAAGTGGTACACAGACATACATGCAAGCTAAACACCTATACACATTAAATAAGTAGACAAGCAAAAAATATTAAGAGGGAATAGGCCTGCCCCCTCTTTCCAGCAACATGGCAGGTAAAGCCATCCTAAAAACTCTTTACATAGGAAGCATGGAATGTGACTCTATTGCCACCACCCACACACACACATTCTTTTTTTCCTTTTAACTTGGTTCTCCTTTGTAGGTAACTTAGTGAAGAGATTTTCTGCATTTATTTATTTAGGTGGTGCATGTGTGTCCTTGTCAGAGGCATCTTGCAGGAATCAGTTTTTTCCTTTGAGCGTATGGGTCTTGGGCTCAAATGCAGTTCATCAGGCTTGACACCAGCACTTTAACCCGCTGCACCATCTCTATCCAGCAAGTAATGTCCAGCCAGTTAGCAGCCTCCTCCAAGTCCAGTGAGAAACTTCTTTTCAAAAAATAAAGTGAGCCGGGCGGTGGCGCACGCCTTTAATCCCAGCACTCACAGAGCCAGGCGGATCTCTGTGAGTTTTAGGCCAGCCTGGTCTACAGAGCAAGATCCAGGACAGGCACCAAAACTACACAGAGAAACCGTGTCTTGGAAAAAAATAAATAAATAAAGCGAACAACTGACACCCCCCACATCATCCTCTGTTCTCTACACACATGAAGGCATGCATATATACGCTCTCACTCTCTCACCAAGAAGCAGAGGAGATCAGTTCATTCAGAGGACATAACAGTTTTAAACTGCTTTTTACCTAATGACACAGATTCAAATTCAGCAAACAAAAATGAATAGAACTGCAAAGCGTGGTGAGCAAATTGAGTTCCAGGAAGATCATTCATTACCCCTCTTGGTAGTTAATGAAGTAGACAGAATTCTATGGCTGCTAAGTATACTGCTTGAACCACACCATCTTCCAGCATGTGCTCCTTGAATATTTATAAAGTAAGCATTCTACCCAGCAAAAGAACACAACAAAAGCCTACATTCAGGCCATAAAGCAAGTCTGAGAAAATTCTGAAAGCTTCTGATAATTTTTTGATAGAAGAATTAAATTGGAAATCAGAAACAGATAGGTCCCTGGGAACTGGGTATGGAGTCATGTACTGTTACCTCAGCACGTGGGAGCTAGTGTTAAGCTTGTGAGGGAGCTCTAGGCCAGCCCTCAGTTACATAGTGAAACTGTGGAAAAATGGGAGGTGGGGGGGGTGGGGTAAGGAACTTCATGTTTTTTCAAACTGAAGGAAAATAAAATGCCAGTATAGCAGAATGTGGGAAATAACTGGCCATATTAGATTTAAAGTACCTCGCTTCCGTGGCCTTGGCTTATACATTAATAGAAAATGAACAGATTAAAGCCAAATACATAGGATATAGATTAGAGTAGGATCTGAACTCCAGAACAAAAGCAGGAGAGGAAGCTTATGAAATAGAAGTGGCCTTTGAGAAGACCACTGTACTAAGCTGCCCAGTGAGCAGGAAAAGGTAGGAACTAATGGCAGGAATGAGGGTTCATGTCAGTAGAGGTTGGACAGACACTAGAAAAATTTAAAACGATGAGA
This sequence comes from Peromyscus melanophrys, assembly GCA_902168415.1. NCBI lineage: Eukaryota > Metazoa > Chordata > Mammalia > Rodentia > Cricetidae > Peromyscus > Peromyscus melanophrys. The sequence continues at coordinate 11,402 of CABHPR010149183.1, read as the reverse complement.
GATAATGAACAACCCATGTGCCAGTGGCACCCTAAATGATCTTTGACATTTATGACACGAAGAACCATAATTAAGAAAAGGTTGGAGGGCGTGGCATGAACAGTGCTGTATCTGTTAGGCTTGAGTTTCTATTCTAAGGCTTCTCCCCAGGGAGGCCTATTAGCACTCATCTGTAAGACCAATGCTTGTGGAGACAGAAACAAGAGGATAAGAAGTTCTAGAGATCTGGGTCTATCTAAATGACTTCACTGATGTGCCAATAAGCATTTCAGAAAGAAATAGCAATTCCTAGGAGTTGAAAGGAAAGGCTGTTATCTAATTCTAAAATCACACTATTGCTTCTGGATACAAAAATTTGACTCCCTCACATTACAGAGAAGAAAACTGGGTTGTAGCTGTCATAAGCAGAGGTGCAGAAACCCCTTTAAAAGTTGTAACAGGTCAACTGTGGTGGCACATATCTGTAGTTTAGTGCTCAGAGCCTGAAGCAGAGGGATCAAAATTTTGTGGCCAGTCTGAGCTACGTAATGAGACTATGACCTAAAAACTATTTTTACGACAGATTAAATACAGTAACATAGAAAAAGGACCAAGTGTTTATTCCAAGACTGCAGAATTGCTTGAACCTCTTCAAGTGTCTACAGCCAGTCTTAAATTTAAGCAATCTCCACACATTAGAAGTAGAAAGGAATTTTTCACCTTTATTAAAAGTATTGATGAAAACTATAGAGTTCACCTCATTAGCAGTAAAGACTGAATGACTTCCTGTGGAGATTGGGAGCTTGCAAGTGTGTCTGATGAGTAGCTTCTGTTTAATATTATACCGGACTGCTAGATATTTCAGTTAGAAAAGAGAAAAGATGGCAGATCATAAAGGAAGAAATTGAACATTTCTTGGACAGCATTGTTAATGTAGAAAGTTTGCTTGAGTATAGAAAAGGTCTGTAGGATAATTCAAATGCATTTAGCAAAGTCTCACAGTTCATGATCAGTATAATTGTACCCCTCCCTACTGGAACTGTTGAAATTACTAAATGATACTGTTCACAATACTGTAAAAAGTAAGATACATAACTCTAAAGGCTAGTACACTGAACTCTAAAACTCATGAGTGTTGATGAACTGGAGATAAGCTCTAGTTCCCCACATGGATCCATGAGATCCACACAGTACCCAACAAAATCCTAAGAAGTGATTTCTCAGACTATTTACAAGTTGGTTCTTAAATCCATACAGACAAAACACTTCCCAGAAGATTTTGACTCAGTTATGCTCATCTCTTAATCTCAGCTGCAGCTGCATCTGTATTGATTGTCCCAGCAAAGCAAAGGTTTCACTTTAGTAGTTCTGGTCTCTTGTTAATCAGAGTCAATTCTTCAGCCCCAGGTGACCAAAACCACTAATTTTTAATACAGAATAGCACATGCTCCAGATTCAGTCTCTGCTTCCTTCTCAGACTTCACAAGCCAGGCCTCCATCATTCTGCATTGCTCTCAACATATTCAGACTCACACAGAACAGCCCAAAACCCAAGTACTCAATGGCTTTCCCAGCTCAATGTTCTAGAATCCTTCTGTAATTCTCTTCAAAATATGGTCTGGTGTGTCATAGCAATAGGCCATTCTCTGGTGCAATTTCTGTTTTAGTTGGGTTTCTATTGCTGTGATAAAATACCAGCCCAAAAGCATCTTTTTGCCTCAGCTTCACATATGCTGGCAAAGGACACATGCACTGGCACAGTTGGGGGGAGAGTGCACTGCAGGTCAAGTCCATCAGGAACTCACACATAGACTCTAGAACACATGCACTGGCACAGCTGGGGGGAGAGTGCACTGCAGGTCAAGTCCATCAGGAACTCGCACATAGGCTTTAGAAGTCTCTTTCCCAATTGAAAAAAAAAGGGGGGGGGTTTCAACACCCTAAGATGGTGTATAGAGGATGATGAGAAGAAAAGATCCCAGCTCTCAGGAGGCAGAGGCAGGAAGATCTCTGTGAGTTCGAGGCCAACCCGTCTACAAAGCAGTTCCCAGGAGATCCAGGACTACACAGAGAAACTCTGTCTCAAAAAACAAACAAACAAAAGGTCTGGAAAGATGCTTATTATGCTTGGCACATACAGAGTCTTCCTTTTTGTGAAATGGCCTAGGCAGGCACTGTTCAGCTGAAGTACAGTATGTTTTCACATTGTAAATGTCCTTTGAAAGTTTCCTGGACATGGCTGGTCACACTGATTAAGCAGCTTAACTATTGCAATGTTGTTTTGTAGCTCCGGCAGTACAGACAGTGAAGAAAGTACAGATTCAGAAGAAGAGGATGGGGCCAAACAAGACCTGTTTGAGTCTGGCAATGCTAACACAGAGGACAAGATGGAGGTGGACCTGAATGAGCGTGAGTCACCCAGGCCTTAGGAGTTAATGTTCTAGTGCTTGAAATTGCCTGTTTTTATCTCTGTGAGGTCGAGGCCAGGCTGGTCTACAGAGCGAGTTCCAGGACAGCCAAAGCTACAGAGAGACCCTGTCTCAAAAAAGAGGGGAGAAAGATTGCCTGTTTTTGAAAATTGGCAAAAGAATGGCCTGTGATGTCTGAGATGTTCTCTGAGGCACAGTTGAGGTAGAAGCACTGTTGCCACTGCTATGTACCTTTGAGTCTTTCCTAGGGAGGAACAAGTTACATATACTTGGAGATGATTGGTTTGAACATTGTCTTTACGGTTTAGCTAGAGAGCATGCCCCCCACCCCACACACTCACCTCCCTCCAGAACCAGGCACTGATACTGTAACAGCAGTGGAAAAAAATCATAGACTGGGGCTGGAGACATGGCTCAGTGGTTATGAGCACATGTTGCCATTGCCAAAGACCTAAGTTCAGTTCATAGCACCCCCATCAGGTCATTCATAACTACCCCAAGCTCCATGGGATCTGATGCTCTCTTCTGCCTGCCATGGGCACCTGGACACAAAGTTTTTTGGTTGTTTTTGTTTTTTTTTTTTTTTTAAGGACATAGACAGCCTATAGAAATGAGGAAATAATTGTGTCTTATGGAGTCATGAATGGAATGCACCAGGGGAGCCAAATTAAGCTCAGATAATTTTAAACATTTCTTCATAGTTGTGAAACTCCAAACTTTAGCCTTGTTCAGCTGGTCCACATCTGTACCCTCCTGCTTACTAACTAGACTTGATTGTGCTGCCCCTTTAAAAACGGCAGGGATGGGGTGGGGGATGAGGGGCAGTATTAGGTGTTATGGTGATGTGATTGAAGACTTTACCTAAGCCTGACCAGTTCCTTGTCACCAAGGTAGCCTTTATATCCTTGGTTCTTCATGAAGCCACACAGCCAGACATGGTTTTAGCGTCATCCACAAATTCCTGTAAAGCTCCATCTGAAAGCAGCCTTCTCGTTCTGCATTCTGAAAGGTCCATGTCCTCGGGCACAGGGTCTAGGCTTCCCTGCCCTTGGGTTCAAATCCGCTTGGTTTTGTGTGCCAGTTACCAGGCCAGTAATGATAATTGATTGCCACAACCTCTGCCCTCTGCTTGGTGCCCCCCAGGAGTAGTTAGCACTCCTGAGCAGGGTGCAGAGGAGCTGCAGCAGGCGGGTCTTCCGAGAGTGTGCTGCTTCCGGGCCACTGACAAGCCGCTGAAAGGGAAAATGGCCAGCAAGAAGGCGGAGTCCTACAGACTGCTTAGTGTGTGTGGCTCAGGAGCAGGGTGGGGTGGTGAGGCCGAGAATGGACTTTCAGAAATTTGTTTGTTGTTAGTTATGTGTATGCATGTATTATTTGTGGATCTGTGCACGTGAGTTGCAAGTCCAGAGCTGTGGGATCTCCTGGAGATTACAGGCTGGAGTTACAGGTAGTTATGAACCACCTTGTGTGGGTGCTAGGAACTGAGCTTTAGGTCCTCTGTAAGAACAATTTGTGTTCTTGACCACTAAGCCATTCTCCAGTCCCGTTCCCCCCCCCCCCGCCCCCCCCCCCCCCCCCCCCCCCCAGAATTGCCTTCTGAAGGTTGTAGGGAACTGTGGAGCACTTGGCAGACAGAAACAAAGCAGCAGTGAGCGAACTGGACTGGATAGCCAAGACATCGTAGGGAGACAGCAGGAGGAGGGAGCTCTGGCGTCTGCAGGGCTGCTCTCTTGGGCTCTGCCCTGGGTTTCGCACACTTCACACTGTTGTGCAGCAGGTCACTGGAGCTTTGTCATCCATCCCTGCCAAGCAGTGCCATTGCCCTTAGTCTCAGTGCTGCTGGTCTTTGAGATGTTTAGACCTAGCTAGTCTAGATGTCTCATGCATTCGGAGCCGTCACAGCCCTGTCATTTGGGACGGTATAATCCACTCAGCAGTGCCTTCAAATTTATTCCCTGTCGTAGCTGATACAGGGTTTTTTTTTTCTTTTAAAGCTAAAGAATTTTCCAGAATCACTGGGCATGGTGACACATATCTGTAATCTCAGTACTTGGGAGATGCAAAAGGAATTCAGGTTCATTCTCATTTACTCAGCAAGTCTGAGGCCAACTTGAGCTACAGAGCCTGTATCAAAAAGCCAAAGAGAAACTGGAAAGAGAAAAAGGAGGGTTAAAAGAAAGGAGTTGGGGGGTGGGGGTGGAGATGAGGGATGATGGATTCGGAAGGAAGTGAGCTAGTATGACTTAAACAACACGCCTCTGCTGTACGTTGAGGGGAATGTCTAGATGACCTTTGTGCTTGCTTCAGCACCACAGGACAGCAGCCTCCTATTTCTGTGCTGCTTGTATCAGTAGATATGAGATACTGCACTCTCTGAACATGTGAGTCACACACACGTGGTGTGTGTGTGGGGTGTGCGTGTGTGTGTGTGTGTGTGTGTGTGTGTGTGTGTGTGTGTATACACACCTACCTCTCTCCCTGCCGCTCTCTTGGGTTGTTTGCAGAGTTTTGAGCAGTTTCTGCTGTTAGGTCTGGGGAGTTACCCTGGGAAGGACTGTCATACATCCTAAGAGTATAGAATTCCTTCCCCGTAGTCTGCACTGTGAAGTAGAGCTCTCGACCCAATGAACTGGTCCCAGAACTTTGCATATGGTGAGCAGGAAAAATAATTGTTAGGCAGAGTTTTGTATATACTTTGTAGCTTTGTAGAATATTTCTGTTGGGAAATATTCATAGGAATCAAATTGCTAGATGAAAAGCCACAAGGGTCACTTTGCCTTCCAGTGATCGTGCCAGCCCCACCCCCCAGTAGCACCATGTTAACTTTTCTCCTAGAGGAACTACTTTCTTCTCATCTGCTAACCTGATTTTAAAAAATAATTTCCATTTTGAGGGTCCCCAAGACTTACCTGGGCTTAAACAGTTCTCCTAGCTCAATTCCCAAGTGTCTGCAATGACAGGCACACCCCACCACACTCAGCCTCAGAAAGATGGTCCCTTGTTAAACTCAAGGATTGACTTCTTCAGGTGATAATCGTCCCTTCATTTCAGCACCCACCTGGTCAGCCAACTTTGACGTCCCAATGGAAACCACCCATGGTGCAGCCTTAGACTCAGTGGGATCTGATGTCTGGAGCACAGAGGAGCCGATGCCAACTAAAGAGACAGGCTGGGCTTCTTTTTCAGAGTTCACGTCCTCTCTGAGGTGAGCAAGCATGTGCTATCTTGAAGCTTTTCCTGCGTGAAGCAGGCAGTGTGCATTTCGTGGGAGCATGTGTTCTGCACCTTGTTTTACCTTGGAATGTGGCACCTCGAACAGGATTAAGAGTCAGCATGTGATTGGGGCATACTGACACAGCTGTGCACCACAGCAAATGAGAAAGGGAGGTTTGTCATCAGACACCCTGGGAAGATCAGCCGCAGGGTGTTTAGCAGAATGGAATGGAAGATGCACTTCCAGAGCTGTATAGTTTCTTAGACTCCACAGGTGCATTGTGGGGATTAAGAGCCGGTCCCTGACCACCACCTGTGGAATGGCACAAATATAAGGCAGAGTCTGACTTCCCTGTGTTTGTGAGCTTGGTTCTCACTTGCCATCAGTCTAGGGCTGTAAATGAGAGTGCAAGCAGGTGTCGCTGCGGCTCAGTGACAGACCTCATTGCATAATTGTCCTGTATAGCTTTGTCAACATTTGAATATTAAGTGTGGGTTTCGTGTTTCATTTTGTATAACTGAGGTCTGTTCCTACTGCTGACATCAGAATTTTCTCTTTTCTGAAAGCACAAAGGAGTCTTTAAGGAGTAATTCTCCTGTGGAAATGGAAACCAGCACTGAGCCTATGGATCCCTTGACACCTGGTGCCACTGCCTTGGCCACTCAGCCAGAGGGTAAGTACAGTGTGCCAACATGCTCACAGCAGGTAGAAGAAACCAGACAGGCTGTGGCTCTGATGTCTGTAGATCATCATAGGGAAGAACCTGTTTTGTGGCAGAATCACAAAACGGGGAGTCTAGAAGGAATTGGGTTCTAAGTGTCAGTCTTGTCAGGTTTAAGGATAGGTATCTAAAGCCAGAGGAGGAAGCATAATGCCCAGAGTGGAGAAGACCAGACTAGATACCATGCCTCCATCCTGTTCCTGAAGACCCCCTGGGGTTTTGCCGAGGCACATGGGGGTGTGAACTTGATCTCCCCATATGAGCAGATGAAATGGTCATAGGTGTCTGAATCCTAGGGAGCTATCTCATTGCTCAGAATGTTCACCTGTGTTCCTTGCATTGACCCTGAACTGTTTGCAGACTGGTGAAGAGCCATTGGGAGAGTGAACCAGCAGCGCCTGTGGTAGGGAGTGTGTGTGTATGGAGGCAAGAGCCTCAGGAAGAGCGAAGCAGTGAGTTTCTGGGAAAAGAAAGAGGCAGTGAGCAGAAGCCTCAGAGCCAGAAGAGGTAGCTGGTGGGGACATTATCACTCCAAATAATTGAGCCCACAAAAATTCTGTCAGAACTCCGTTGACCTGGTATTCAAGTTTCATTTTTGTTGCCATGATAAAACATCTGACCAAAAAAAAAAAACCTAGGGAAAAAAAAAAGCTCCATTTGTCTTACAGTTCAGGTTCTAGTCCATCATTTGGGAACTCAAGCAGCTGGCCACATGGCATCCACCTGCAGGAGCAGAGGGCATAAAACACTACCTTGCTTGTGTTCTACATCAGTTAACATCTGTATAATGCCCCCAGACCCACCTGATAGAGTTACTCAGTTGAGACACTATTTCTAAACTGTGGCAACTTAATATTTAAAACACCATTGTAGCTGGTTTGATGAGTAAGAAGCTAGAGGCACAGAATAGTCTCCTCTGCCTGGGGTTGCACAGATTGAGAGTGGGGGTAGGGGCACTGGGTTCAGATCCAGAAATCTGACAAGTCCAAGCTCATGACCAACGTACCTTGTGGCCTCCTATCATAGAGCAAAGGAAAGACCCTTAGGCACATTCCCTATGTTGTAGAGTAGGACCTAGGAACAATGGGGTGTGCTGGGAGGAAAATGGGACCATGTGGACAGAGAGCTGAGAAAGCTCTTTGGAACTTAGCAGCCCTCCATTGAGGAAAACGTGTGAGAGAGCCACCCCAGTAGGCATTTGTAAGCACTCGTGCCCATCAATAGTTTAGCCAAGTGGAGCTGCTACTCTTAACATCTTGAAGCAGTAGGCGGGACTAAGGCAGGGGAGTCTTTCTAGAAAAGGTCATCAGCTCCACAGTAGGTTTGTTGGATGTGACTATCCACTGTGTGCACTTTCAGCACCAGGCAGTGTGGCCATGGAAGCCAGCTCAGACGGGGAAGAGGATGCCGAAAGTACAGACAAGGTAACTGAGACCGTGATGAATGGCGGCATGAAGGAAACACTCAGCCTCACTGTAGACGCCAAGACAGAGACTGCAGTCTTCAAAAGGTAACCAGAGCCTGGGGCTCCTACAGTGACGGCTTGTCAGGAGGAAGGGGGGAAGAAACCAGTGATGAACATGTTTAGATTCCAATGAGTATTTAAAAGCTAGCTTGCTGTCTTTCTAACATCTCCATTAATGTTAACCAAGAGATGGAGAGTTTTAGGCCCCTAAAGTGCATTTTTCCTCGTGTGTGTGTCTTCAGAGTCTAGCAGATTGACAGTGTTCAGCTTTGCTAAGTTGACGTGGACAGAGGCTGCAGAGGCCACCTGTCATCCAATGCTCAGCAGTGTGCAGATAGATTGTGTTCTGTAGATGTAATGCAATCATTGTAATTCAGCAGCAAGAGGCTAGTGCTAACTCCACCAGACTTGATTAGAAAATAGCAGACTCACTTCTATAATTCATGGGATAGAAAAGCAATCGTCAATCCAGATGGAAATTTACATCTGGAAGCTATAGAGGGTAACAGAAAACACTTCCATCACGATCTGGCCTGCAGCTGAAGCAGTGCTTAGAGCCTTTCCCACTGCCTAATGAGGGCACCCCAAGACAGAACCACGAATGAGAGATTGTAAGGTTATGCCATGTGTGGCATATGCAGTCAGCACTTGGCCATTAAAGCTTGCACACTCGGGGATGGAGAGGCAGCTCAGCTGGTAGAGGGCTTGCCGTGTAAGAGTGAGGGCCTGAGTTTAATCCCAAGTGCTCACTTCAAAAGTGGGGCATGGTGGTGCACACTTAGGGAGGCAAAAACAGGAGGAACGCTAGGGCTCGCTGGCCAGCCAGCCTAGACTACTTGTTAGACCCCAGGTCCCAGTGTGAGGGACTAAAAAACAAAAAGTGAATGGCTCCTGAGGCATGACACCAGGGTTGAGCTCTGGCTTCCATATGCATGCACAGGCAAGTGCATGTGCACTCACATGTATGCACATATGCAAGCAAGTGCACACTTGTACACACACACACACACACACACACACACACACACACACACACACACAAACAAGTAAAATGACTCAGCAGGTAAAAGCATTTGCTATGCAAGCCTGACAACCTGTTTTTATTCCCTGGGACTCATGGTAAAAAGAGAGAACAGACCCCTGAAAGTTGTCCTCTGAGACACGCAGATACACACACACCTACCTCACATATACACATATAATAATGAATAAAGTAATTTTAAAAATAGCAAACAAAATTCAGCCTATTTGTTTTTCACATTTTATTTTATGTGTATGGGTGTTTTGCCTGCATATATGTCTTCACCACATGTATTCAGTGCCCACAGAGGCCAGAAGAGGGTGTCAGGTCCCCTGAGACTGAAGCTGTAGGTGGTTGTAAGCCATCATGTGAGTAGTGGGAATTGCAGCCAGTGCTCTTAACCACTGAGCTATCTCTCTAGCCCCTCCACAGTATATTTACATTACAAGACTCTATAACATCAGCATGAGGTCACATTGGGGTGACATATAATTACTAGTGATAATGGAACATTACAGACAGAGCCAGTGTGACCTAGTGTCTGCTTTTCCTCAGCACTGTGTTGGTGTCTTAGTGAATGCAGTATAAAAATATAAGATGTAAAGATGTGAGGTAGAGAAAATGGTCATTGTTTATAGACTGACTTTCTACATAGAACATTCTGATTAAATCTATAGATAAGAATTGGAATTAATTGTTTTGGATGCATAAGAAAACTCATTTTGTCCTATAAACCAGGCAATTGAGGTGTATGTGCTTTAATAAAATGTGAGCCCTCATCAATAAGAACATAAATTTTAAGGGAAAAGGATTTAAAATCTTATTGGAACCTGTAATAAAGACCTGAAATAAATACAGAGATGTGCCAGATTTATTAATGGAAAGGTACCCTTGGTATTTCTCAACAAATGTTTAAAATCATTCAGATCCCCATCATCCCACAGACAGTTTCACAGAAGTTGTACTATTCTGAAGAAGAGCAGAAAGAGACCCAAAGTCACTTAGTGGTAAGGAGTCAGGGCTTCACCATAGGTAAATCTTAAGACTGGTTAATAAAGCAATGATGACCAAATACTAACAGAGAGGCCCCTCCTCAGCCTGACCTTGATAAGTTAGAATGACATGCACTCCAGTGAGGAAGACTGCAGACAAATGAAAAATGATTGCCCCCCGAGGAGAAAAATAAAATCGGGCCTCTCCTCATTTGAGGAGGAATGACATGATCATGCAGCCTTTAGACAGAAAATGTCTTGACTGTTTAGTATGAAATGTTTTTTAACTATAAAGGAAAATATTGATGAATGTATTCAATTTTTAATATTGCCAAAGACACAGTTAAAAGACAAGCCCCAACCAGGAAAGAGCAGGTAGAATATAGAAAGAGTCTGGTGTCAGCAAGAGAGAACTCACATTTAAAGGTGAATATAGGATATACTGAGGTTTGCATCTGTTTGGGAAAATGAGAAGCAAAGCACACAGGGATGCCTGGCTGCTGGCCAGTATCAACTGCAGTGCTGCTTAGGCATGCCATTGCCAGCTTAAGTTACAGAAAATGCCAAACTCACCCAGATCATTTCATGATGGCAGTGAAGCCACTCCAAAACCACAGAAGTAGTCACAAAATAGAGCCACCTACTTGTAAGCAAACTAAGTACAGAAGTCCTGTGGGTGTTAGTTACTGAACTGAATGCAAAGGTTCATCCTGAGCTGGCGCACACCTTTAATCCCAGCACTCAGGAGGCAGAGCCAGGCGGATCTCTGTGAGTTCGAGGCCAGCCTGGTCTTCTACAGAATGAGTTCCAGGACAGGCACCAAAGCTACACAGAGAAATCCTGTCTTGAAAAAAAAGGAAAAAAAAAAAAAGTTTATCCTGAAATGCAAGGATGGTTGGATATCAGGGAAATCCATACATCAGATCAAAGAAATTTGACTTTTTTTAAATAAAGTTTTATACTTAGTACATGGTTAATACTCTGAACCACCATAACAGAAGGGTGGATTCCATTAACTTGCTAAGAATTAAAGAGACGTATCAGTCAGGAGGATAGAGGGAAGCTGTCCTGGAAAGAAAGGATGGAGATAGGGAGAGAGCTTGGGAAGGAAGTAGGAGAAGCTGCTTGTTTGCAGACGTGGCAGTAAGCCAGTCAGGTCAGTAGCAAACAGAATTCAGCAAAACTGGTCAGAAGAATGGTCGAACCAATTTTTAAAAAAAAAAAAAATGAGTAGCCTTAAGCTGGGGATATCAATATGTCCATTTAGGAATTTTTTATTAAAAAAACTTTTATACAATATATTATGATCATGCTCCCCCCCCCCCAACTTCTGTTAGATACATCCTCACCTCCCTACCCACTCAAACTTTGTATTTTCTCCAAAACCAAACCAAGAAAATGCAAATCAAGCAAACAACAGTGAGACAAAAAAATACTACAACAGAACTGAACACAAACACACAGACAACCATGAAGTTCATTTTCATTTAGGAATTATTGTAATGAAGATTTCTGTAGAGAAGTTTGAAGATGACCTAAGCAAGTGGCCAGCAAGCCTCTAGGGTCTGCCTGTCCTCTCAA
>CABHPR010149182.1:73699-89027 GCA_902168415.1 Peromyscus melanophrys | reverse complement strand
TGTGTGTGTGTGTGTGTGTGTGTGTGTGTGTGTGTGTGTTGCTTGTGTAAAGTACAAAGGTACAAAACAAACAAAACAAAAAGAAAGGCAGGCATGACAGTTCATGCCTGTAATCCTAGCGTCGGGAGGCAGAGGCAGGAGGATTTGATGTACAAGATCATTCTTGACTACATAATGAGTTCACAGTCAACCTTGGTTATATGAGACATAGACCCAAAAAACAAAACAAGAGGGCTGTAGCGATGGGTCCTGGTTAAGAGTACTTGCTGCTCTGGCAGAGGACCCAGTTCAGTTCCCAGTACCCACATTAGGTGGCTCATAACCTCTTGTAACTTCATCTCCAAGGACTCTAGCTCCCTCTTCTGGCCCCCACTGGCACCTGCACTCATGTGCACACTCCCACACATACACATAATTAGAAACAAAAATAAACCTCAAACCAAACCAAGCAACAACAAAAGCCAAAGGAAGGATAATTACATAATTAGGAGCCACTTTTTCTGACAGGCACAGTTGCTCTTGGGGTAAGAATCTTGTCCTTTTGGCATCCAGGGACTGCCTGGCCAGAGTGTAGGCCCACCCCACTGGAGCTCTGACCCCATATACAGTGATACTATTTCTGCCTGTGTCAACCACAGGAGTGATGGGTGACTACATCACACTGACACACACTGATGTTGAGCCATCTCCGGAGCTTATGAGTCATTCAAGTGACTAACAGGAGCTATGGGAAGGCTGGGGAAGCCCTTGAACTTACCATTGTGGAGGTCTTACTAGATTTATGGTTTTAAAAGGCTTATTTTATTTTTATTTCTCTCTCTTTCTCTGTCTCTGTCTCTCTGTCTCTCTCTCTGTTTGTCTCTGTCTCTGTCTCTGTCTATGTGCCACATGTGCATATCCCAGTGGTCAGCAGAGAGTGTTGGTCCCCTATGTGAGCAACATGAATGCTGGCAATGGAACCGGGGTCCTCTGGAAGAGCAGGAAATATTCTTAACCACAAGCCATCTCTCCACCCTCTACATTTTTATTTTTTAATGCAGGGAATGGAGCAAAGATCTTGTAATTCTAGGCAAGAGCTCTGCCACCGAGCTACCTCTCTAATCCATGTAACTATATCTAGATAGTTATGTACACATATATTACTTTTGTTGATGTTATTTATCCCAGTCCTTTAAAACTTGTTTTATTGCCGGGCGGTGGTGGCGCACGCCATTAATCCCAGCACTCGGGAGGCAGAGGCAGGCGGATCTCTGTGAGTTCGAGGCCAGCCTGGTCTCCAAAGTGAGTTCCAGGAAAGGCGCAAAGCTACACAGAGAAACCCTGTCTCGAAAAACCAAAAAAAAAAAAAAAAAAAAAACCCAAAAACCAAAAACAAAAAACTTGTTTTATTATGTTTTTATTCCTTTGTTTTGTGGGCATGTGTGTATGTGTGTGAGCCCACATGTGCTGTAATGTAGGAGTGGAGGTCAGAGGACAACTTGTGGGTCTTGGGAATCAAACTCAGGTTGTCAGGTTTGGCTGCAAGTGCCTTTATCTGCTGAGCCATCTTGTTGACTTTTTTTTTTCTTTTTTCCCCTCTGAAACAAGCTATGAAGCCCAGACTGGCCTCTGGCTTCAGTCTCAGGAGTGCCAGCCCATGCCACCAGCAGGCGTCTTAGCTGGAGTTCAGTTAACTGAAGGTATATCTCTGCACCACCAGGGGGCAGTAGGGAGAGCATGGGGCTAGCTCAGGTGGAAGAGTCCCCCTGGAACTAATCAGTGTTCATAACTCAAATGAGAGGGAACACTCCAGACAGCTCATTATGAGGGCCTTGCTCTCCTCTGCTTTTTCAGAGTTGGACAACTTCCACTCAACCACAGCAAAGACTGATAAAAAGGAAGCACAAACCCCTGTGGGCAAGAGGGGGAGTTTCTCCATTTCCCATGCTATTCTCATGCATCTCCTTAAGTCTTCTTCTAGAAGTTATTTATTGGTTTATTTGTTTATTGCAGCACCAGAGATTGACCTTATGGTCTTACACATACGAGACAGGTGCTCTATCACTGAGCCACACCCCAGCCTCTCACTGGGGGATTCTAGGCAGGTGCTCTACCACTGAGCCACACCCCAGCCCCTCACTGGGGGATTCTAGGCAGGTGCTCTTCCACTGAGCCACACCTCAGCTCCTCACTGGGGGATTCTAGGCAAGCACCCTACTGCTGAGCTATATTCCCAGCCCTCTTCTTACTTTTAATTTTGAAACAGAGTCTCCTTAATTTGTCTACTGATCTTGAATTCACTCATTAGCCCAGGCTAGTCTTGAACTTGGAATCCTCCTGCCTCAGTCTCATGAGTAGGTGACGTGACAGACCTGTGTTACCAAACCTAATTTCCTTAGAGTAGTTATGGAAGGAGTGTTTCAGACCCCAAATGAAGTCTTCGACCCGAAGATGCCCTCATGGTTCAGTAATTCTCCACATAGCCAAGAGTAATCAGAGTTAATGAGCCCCACCTCAGACTCTGTTCCCAAGCACATTGCCTTTGCCCGCCATCATTAAGGAGCTGGGTTTAAGAGGAGGATGTTCTGTTTGCTCTTTCCTGCATGGCCTGGATGCCTCATGGTGATGTATGAACAACCTCATTTCATTGCACCAAAGTCACCCTGGGGCTCCTATAACCCTATGATCACCAAAATAAACATGGAAGATGAATCGCACCCCCAAACCACCTCCTTGGAAAATTAATTTTTCTCATTGTTGGAACACAACCATTTTCTGAGTGGTTCCATGTCAATGCAGGGGAGGCTAAACGCCTTGGTTTTTTTTTTTTTTCCTCTCCCATCTTGATTCATCTGTTGGAGTCTTCTGAGAATTCCATTTTGAAAATGTAATTGACCATACACAAAACAAAGGCCGCTGATGGCTTCATGAGCGAGTATGTGTATGTATACAGTATTTGATGGGATAATTTTACCGCAATTTAATTACGACGCTGCATGGCATTATCAATTCGTGTCCAATTAGGCTCAAGTCATCAACTATTGAATACATTATGCATTTTGTTTAAATCAGCCCCGTGGATGCTGTAACCAACACCATAATGCCGGAACAAGATGATATCACCCCGTGAACTTAACCCTCTGATCCCCACTGAAATGTGGGTGTGCGACCCTAAAAATAGTTAAAAAGTAACGACTTTGCAATTCACATGGGCATGCACATAAGTCACAGCATAACTCATGCAGCAAGTTCTAGGAGCCGCAAAGAAGCCCTTCAAGAAAAAAAAATCAGGAATAAAATAATAAATAGTGCCCTGCCAAAGGAAAGAGGAGAGCAGAGAGGTCCGGAGTGGACCCAGCTCCGACACTTCCAGCTGCAGCAGACATTTAGAATGAGATGTGTGGGTTAGTTAGATACTCTGCCTTTTTGTTTTTCCAGCTTAGAAAAGGGCAGAAGCTTAACAACCGATCAGCAACATCTTGTTACCCCCTCCTTCCCAACCATGACACCTGTGTCCCTGCCCTCGGGCCCGACCACATGGCCACACTCTAAGATACTGACATATACATAGTGGTTTGTGTCACTTTTAGGTGGAGGAACTGAGGAGATGGGATCTGAAACACTCTTTTGTTTTGCATTGTTTTCAGTTTTTGAGACAGAGTTTTTCTGTGCAACCCTGGCTGTCCTGGAACTCCTTCTGGACCAGACTGGCCTCAAACTCAGAGATCCTCCTGCCTCTGCCTCCTGAGTGCTGGCTGGGATTAAAGGCATGCCCCCCTCCCCCAGTGAAACATTCTTTCTGTAAATATTCTAGAAGAGTCTGGGACTGGAGGCCCAGGCCTGTCATCACACGATGCAGGAGGGTAAGTTTAAGTCCTGCTTAGGGTACAAAGTGAATTCAAGGCTAGCTGGGCAACTTAATGAGACCTGGTCTCAAAATAAAAAAAAAAATAAGAAAAAAGAGCTGGAGACATGGCTCAGTGGTAGAGTCCCTGCCTAGAATCCCCCAGTGAGGGGCTGGGGTGTGGCTCAGTGGTAGAGCACCTGCCTAGAATCCTCCATTGAGGGGCTGGGTGTGACTCAGTGGTATAGTACTTATTTAAAATCCACCAGTCTTCCCACCCGACCCTGTCTTGGTGACTGAGAAATCGTCAAATGCTTTGGCCCCCTGAGTGACCATGTGGATGAAAATGCACCTATTGGATCTGTGAGCTGGAAAGAAGTCACTATTGTGTCAAGTCACTTAGCTGGCATGGTTATTTGTTAATGCACAAAGTCTCTCTTATGCTGACTAATAAAAATTTTTGAAAAAAAAAAGTGGTATGTAGTAGAACTTAGAAAATCCATCAATTTGTGTCAACTATTTGTTATGTGTCTGGAAAGATCTCTGAGGAATGAAGGCCAGGGAGTCTCTTACAGCATTCAGGATCATTTTGGCTCTGAATAGTTGATACACAAATCCATGTCTCAGACATACTCATTGTCATGGGTATAGTTAATTTGATTATCCCAAGTCTTATGTTTATAAATGAAACTTCTCTGCCTTCCTTCATTTATTAATTTGTTCATTTGTTACTTCCTTCCTGGATGCCTGAATTCATCTTTTCTTTTTTAAAATAATTTTTATTGTTTTAAAGTTGTGTATGTGGGTATGTGCACATGAGTGCAGGTGCCCATGGAGGCCAGAAGAGGGCCTCAGATCCTATGGATCTGGAGTTATAGGCAGTTATGAGCAGCCCAACATGGGTGCTGGGAACCAAACTCAGGTCCTCTGAAGAGTAGCAAGTGCTTTTTATTGATGAACCACCTCTCCAGTCTCACTTGTTCGTATTTTTTGATCACCAGGGTACGTTTATGCTTAGAGGGAAATAGTGATAATAATGCATGTAAAATCAGCATTTTTCATGTTTGTAATACCTCAATAAAGCTGATTAAAACAAAGAATGCTAAGTAAAAATTTTAAAAAAAGAAACAGTTATAATGTCAATAAGGACAGGCCTAAGTTTTTGAGAGCTTGGCACACAGCAGGCATCACACTGAATGTCACATGTGCACTGGGAGGTTTAATGCCCAACCACCCTACGATAGTAGCAATACCCCCCACTCTCTGCTGTAGAACATGGCCACCATCTTCATAGCTCTGCTGTGCCTACTTGCAAGAGTCCATCATGATTGGAATTGTTAACCACTGATTGTCCCTCACAGAAGGAGGGGTGGGAGGAGGTCCCTGGACCCTCACTGAGCTGCCAGCTGCTCATTCCAGCCATTTCTATGCCACTCTTCCCTAACTGAACACGGCCTTGAGGCCCTTGGAGTTGTTGGGGTGTATCGTTGGGGAAGGTTCACGGGAAGCAGCTCAATCTAGCAGCTATGGAAAAGCCAGCATCCATGCTGATGAAGTGTTTCCAGTGTGGCTGCTTTGGCAGCACCCACGCTCCATGAGTAAGCCCAGCACACTCACAGACTCCTCAGAGTGAACTTTGCTGGCACCCATGCTCCGTGAGTAAGCCCAGCACACTCACAGACTCCTCAGAGTGAACTTTGCTGGAATCATACTTTGGATTGTGGTTGGGGCCTTAGGAGGAAGGGGTTGACATTGTGTCTCCCCAAGGAAGGGAGAACTCCCAAAGCTCTCATTTTACAGTTGAGAGAACTAGAGCCATGGGAAGGACACCTCTGGGAACGGGCAGAGCTGGGACCTGGGTTTGACCCCTGGAGGCTGTGTAAGTCACAGGCAAGAAGACTCCACTCATCAGCCATGCCTTTGAATGACAATCTGTTTTTCCACTACCCACTTATGGACTTCAGAGACCCCAGACAGGGTAGGGGATGTAGCTCTGGTGGTGGAGTGCTTATCGACTATGCAAGGACTCCTGGGTTCCATCTCCAGCATTGCATAAAACTGAGTGTGCATACATGGAGGGCCAGAATTCAAAGTCATTCTCAGCTACATAGTGAGTTCAAGACCAGCCTGGGCTATGTGAGACCCTGTCTCAAAAACAAAACAAAGACTTCATACAATTCTTAGGGTAAAGTCCAACAGTATCAGCTGGCTTCAAGGCCTCGGTGGTCAGGCCCCTGCTTGCCTTTGCCTTCCTATCCTGTCATGTACAGTATCTGTGGGGATAGCCTTCAGAAAATTGTGGATGTTTGAAAAGTGGATGATTGTACCCAATTCTATGCATGCATTTTTCTTGTATATGCATACCTGTGATAAAGTTTATAAATGGGACATAGTAAGAGATTAAGAATATTGACTAATATTCTTATTATTAAGAATTAAGATGGGGAGATGGCTCAGCCAGTGTGTGCTGGACAAGTGTGAGGACCTCAGTTCATATCTTTAGCATCAACATAATAATGATAAAATGCTGAGTGTGGCTTCAAGTGTCTATAACCCAAGTGTGGGTGGAGGATCCCTGGAGCTCATTGATCAGCCAGCCTATCTACGTCAGTGAGCTCCAGGATCAGTTGGGAGACCCCATCTGTGGTGGTGGAAATGAGACTGGTCCCCGTAGGCTCATGTTTGAATACTTGATCCCCAGTTGGTGGAACTGTTTGGGAAGGATTAGGAGGTGTGGCCCTGTTGGAGGTTTCAAAGTCCATGACAATTCCAGTGTACTCTCTGTTTTCTGTTGGTGGTTTGGGATGTGAGCTCTCAGCAGCCACTCCAGTGCCATGCCATGCCTGCCCGCTGTCATTCTGCCCACCACGGTGGTGATGGACACTTGCCCTCTTGAACTATAAGTTCCCAAACAAACCTTCCTTCTATAAGTTGCCTTGGTTATGATGTTTTATCACAGCAATTGAAAAGTAACTAATATACCATCTCAAAAAAAATTAGGTGAAGAGTGAATGAAGGAGGCATTGATGTTGATTTCTGGCCTCTACATGTACAAACACATGTGCACAAACATATACACATGCATATACCCACAAGAGTGTGCACACATATGCACACAAAACTGCTGACTAATAATAATAAGTAGAACAATTATGACAACATATAGTAATAAAGTTATGACATCTCTTGTGTTCTCAAAATACCTTACTCGACTTTGGGACTTTGGTCTAGTGGCTGTGTTCCCCGAAGACTCACATGTTGAAGTCTTGGTCCCCAGGGCATCAGTGCTCAGGACTGGGGCTTTGGAGAGGTAACTGGATCTTGAAGGCTCTGACTTCATCTGACCTCACTGATGCAGACATCCACTGATGGGGTCACAGCTGAAAGGACTATTGGGTGGTGATGGAAACCTAGGATTTGGGACCTAGTTGAAGAGAGTGGACCCTTGAGGGTCTGTCCTTGGGGAATAGATCTTACCCTGGCCCCTACTTTCCATCTCCCCTCTCTCTGCTTCCTGGTAACCATGAGGTGGCAGTTTTACACCACTACAATGTTTCTCTCTATGACAGTAACAGAAGCAACAGAACTCAGTGACCATGGACCTAAACCCCTCACACCCCGAGCTGAAATAAGCCATTCTTCAAGTTGATTCTCTCAGGAATTTTGTTACAGCAATGGGAAGCTGGTCACCAGCGAAGGGTAATTATACCCAATATGAGACTGATTCTGGCTCATCTGGAAAAATTGTAAAGTCCCCAGTTGGGCAGCCAGAGTCCTAGCAATGACATGCTGGGTTCTCAGAAGTGCCAAACATACACATTCCTAACCATGGGCCTGACAGCTCCCCAGAGCCTGTTCCCCCATTAACAGAGAGTAATGGCCGCCTATAACTGATCAGCGCTGTTTAGTCTTGAATAGCAGTCATTAGCTCTCACGTCCTTTGTCATTACAGAGGACACCACTGAAAACTCCAACAGTGCCACTTTGTTGCTTGGTTCCTCCTGAAACTGGCCCTGTTTCTGTCTCCTGGCAGCAGGGCACTGTTAGGATTACCCTGCTCACTGGTTAGGGATTCAGAGGTGACTTAGTCATTTCAAGGTATTCTTAGGTGGCCAAGGAGAGGAAGCACAGGCTAGAGCATTCCTCAACATACGCTATCTGAGACTCTGCTCAAAGAGGGGATGGGGCGTGGAGAGATGATGACTCAGTGTTGAAGAGTGTTGACTCTTGCAAAGGAGCCAAGTTTGGTTCCCAGTACCCATGTCGGACAGTTTACAACAGCCTGTTATTCCAGTTCCAGGGGTCCAATGCCCTCTTCAGTGGGTACCTACACATACATGGCATACACATGCATTTGTGCATGTGCATATGCACGCATACACACACACACACACACACACACACACACACCCTGAAAACAGAAAGTTATGTCGTTAGGTTTTTACCTGGTACCCATTCTCCTTTTCTCATTTTTTTGCCCCCTCAAAATATTTATTTTTCTTTTTGTAAATACAGAGACCATTTTCATATGTCAGTAGCATCATTTCTTATTCACTTTTTCCTCCCTCCAACAATAAAACCCTCCCTGGAGCCTCCACGTACGAGCATGTCTTAGAGTTATTTGCATTCTGACAGCTTAAATCAAATATTTTAAAGCCAGCCATGAGGAAGGCAGTAAAATGCACTCCTGAGCCTCAGCCCAAACAAATAATAAAGAAAATCTCACACTGAAGTAATAAACAATAATAATACTGGTGGCTCATTAGAGTTCAAGATTCATAATCATGACGGACAAGTATTTTAATAAAAAAGGGAGAAGGTGATGAGAAATCAAATGTTTTTCTTTTTTTTCTTTTGGTCTTTTCTCTTTATTTGGGCCTTGTGATTTTTTTCATGGTTAGTTCTTGGGGTGAGAGAGTACTGAGGTATCCTGATGTTGATGGATAAATATGGCCAGGGAACGTTCTTGTAGGGGCTTAAGTAGAAGGGAAATAAATGCCACCATGAGCAATTGCTGAGTGAACATGAGTCATGTCACAGAGAAAACCTCCTACAGCTTCTTCTCACTACCCACCCACCTTGTTTCTGGCTGCACTATCCTCCATGCAGAGGAGAATCATGCTGGTTCAGGATCAGCCAGAGGGCCACCATGATGCCTCCTCTCTGCTGGGGTCTCCTTGGTAGTTGTAGATCCACGCATCATGTCACTTGCATATAACTGAATGACAGATTATAGTGGGCTCTTCCCTGATCCATGTTTTTGCTTTCAGTTTCAACCTGGGTCCAAAATATTAATGGAAAATTTCAGGAACAATGTACAACTTTTTTTGTTTATTTTAAATCTATCCATGTCTCAAATTGTGGAAATAAACAAAGTATGGAATCTTAAACAAAAGTTATAATATCATTATGTTTTAGGCTAACAATATTAAAAAAACATTTATTTTAGTGTCTATGTGTTTCTCTGTGTGCATGTACACATGTGTATGTGCAGTACCCACAGAGGCCAGAAGAGGGCACTGGATCCCCCAGAGCTGGAGTTACAGGCAGGCGTGAACCCTAACGAAGGTGCTGGGAACTGAAGTTGGGTCTGCTACAAGAACCGGCAAGTGCTCTTAACTACAGGGACATCCCTCCAGCCCTGACTAATGACTTTCCAATTGTATTTGAAATGTGTTTTAAAGCAGATAAAAAACAGACGAAAAATAAAGGTTATAATAATACCTCTTATAATAACGCTTGTCCTTTAAAAACTGCACTGTGTTCTAAGTGGAGTGATGGAATTTCATGTCATTTCCCCCTGTCCTTCCTGGGATGCAAATAATTCCTCTGTTCAGTGTGTATCGTCTATATGTGCTACCCTACTTCAGCTGCTTAGTAACCATCGCAGTAGCCAGATCTGTTGTAATACTATGGTGGGCTTTGGTCAGGGAACTTTTATTTGACTTGATAATGGCATTTAACTTGATGACGATCCCAGAGTGCTACAGTAGCAAAGCTGGTAATGGAGATATGCCAAAGAAAAGCATCCAAGAAGTGTAATTATATGGAGTCCAGAACTATCAGCGGTCTTAGGCATCCACCGCCAGTCTTGGAGTGTCTTTCCAGTGGATACGAGGGGGGTATTGAATCTAAGCAGTCATCCACTTGAAATAACAGCCATTTTTGTTTTCCACAGTTTTTGTTTGCCAGAAATCAAAGTGTGAATGAGCTAGGTGGCTCCGATTTGGGGTCCCTCGTGAGGTTCACTTAAGATGTCAGACAAAGGCTGAGGAGATGGTTTAGTGTCTGCTGTACAGTCATGAATATTCAAGTTCAAGCTCAGGAACTCACATCAGAAAGCTAGACGTATTGGTGCGTACACTTGTAAATCCCAGTACTTGAGGTGTGGAGCCAGGCCAATCCTTGGGACTTGGCGGCCAGCCAGCCTAGCCAAGTCAGTGAGCTTCAGGAATTATCTCAAGAGAATAAGGTGGAGAAAGACTGAGAAAGTCCCCTGGGGCTGGCCTCTGGTCTCCATGTGCGCACATGCACACGTGCATACCCACTCCCCTACACACAAAGGTGTCAGTTGAGGCTGGTGCCGTTCAAAGGCTTGACCAAAGAAAGCTGAAGCTTCAAGATGGCCATCGGCATGCCTAGGAATAGGTGCTGTGAGGAGGGAGCAGAAGCCTCAGGTTCTCGTGGTGGAGGCCTCCTTGTGGCAGTTTGAGCTCACAGCATGGCAGCTGGTTTCAGATGATTGATCCAATATGGACATCCTAATGCCTTCCATGGCTAACCTCTGCTGTCACTGTCCTATTAACTACCCAGTTCTATTCATTCTGGAGAGGCTAGGTCAGGATAGAGCCAGAGCGTTGTCCCCATCCCCTCACCCCCAAATCACCAGCACCATCTTGGAAACTGACCACTATGGATACAAAATATCTTCCCTTATCTCTGCCTGAACAGGAAAGAAAGTACTCAGAAGAACATTGTGTTGTGTTACAGCAAAACCTGTCCAAGGAGTTGGGTTTTTTTTAATTGAAAAGGGAACAGATTCTATGCCTTATGCTTTTACCTATCAGTTGACAGAGGGAAGATGGAATGAGAGAAAAAAATGTGGTATATTTACACAACGAAATATTACTCAGCTATTAGGAAAAATACAATTACAAATTTCACAGGTAAGTGGATGGAACTGGAAACAATCATCCCAAGGGATGTAACTCCAGCCCAGAAAGACAAATGTCGCATGTAGTCTCTTATTCGTGGATGTTAGGTTTGAATCTTCAGATACATGCAATTTGCTTGGAATAGTCATGGAGGTCACGAAACTACTAAGGGCCCACGGGGAGGTCTTTCAAGGGAGGGGAGATAGAATGCACTGGTATAAAGGGTTAAATGGAATTATGATTAGAAAAGGTTTAAAAAGTCATATGGAAATGTACTATTGTGGAAGCTTCTTAAAATATATCTATATGCACGACTGAAAAGAGTTAAACTGGAGTTACCCTATAACAGGGCAACAATGCCACCATTAGACATCAGAGGCTAACAAATAAAAACCCCAGGAGTTGCTTAACTCTTCTAGAGTTGTTGGCTAGGGAGGTCACAAAGACCCCCAAGACATTACAGGCTATGGCCAGTGCTCTTGGTTATCCTCCAGAATTTGATGTGTTAAGACCATGTTGCTGAAGATGCCACACACTTGAGTCACAGAATACAGAGAAATCAAGCTGGTACTAACCTGGAAGTCTCATCTCTACTGGCTATCTTCCACAGTGCTGGAAGGTGCTAGGCATGTTACCTGGTTAGATAAGTAATCTTTAGTCTCACCAGCTATGAACCCTTGTGAGCTTCAATAATGACCAGCAAATGGGCCTAGCAAACACATGCCCGTTGGTGCAACCATGGTACAAATGTCACGGAAGTAACCAACCACTGTCTGACTGGGTTTAAGGTCTGTTCTACAAGATAAAATTCATACCTGGCACCATTATTGGGCCAAGAACCTATGGCTAGACAGGTCATAGTCTCTAGGAGAGAACCTAGTAATATTATTCTACTAAATGGATGTAGTATTAAACTAATCCTTCTGGGGATGGTAGCAAAGGCAATGAACATTTCCACCATCTTAGCATCCTCCAGGTGTTCCTGACATTCATGCCCACATTTATGCTAAGCACCTCCAACCAGGCAGGGCAGAGTGACATGGGAGACTTGTAAAGACTAATGTGAAGGTGTTCAAAGTGTGTCATTACCTTTTTCCTCCGTCACGGAGTTAAAGCACCCAGGCCCGACTTCTGCACAGCTTCCGCCATGGGCTAATTTAGCAGTGATTTGTGACGAACATTTATGGTTTAATAAAGTGACTTTCCAGTTTCTGTGTTTATCACAGCTCAGGCACGGAGTCTCGCTGGGGAAGCATCTGCTGCCGATTATTATTAAAATAAAAAACACTTTTGTGAGCTGTTTTGTCAGGCCCTTTCAAGAGAGACTCAATCTCCCTTAGCGAAATGGCAGAAGAGAGTGGAGGGAGGAAGCTAGGGGATGGGAAGGCGCATGCCAGAAGGAGGGAGACTGTTGGGAAGGATCCTGCTGGGTAGGGTGGGGAGCAGGGAGAACTGAGTGGTAGCCAACCCACAAGGGCCCTAAGCAAACCTCTCCGACTTCCTTGTACAGTAACACAGACATGGCACTCCATTAGACCCCAGACATGTCACTACTATCCTGGCCCATGCGGTCACCTGCCCGTTATCTTGGCAGGGCGCATAGGTCTCGGGGCTCAAACTCAGTTCCTCATGCACACATAACAAGCACTTCATTGACTGAGCCCCGGTGGCTGTCTTCTTGATGACACTTGTTTTGACTAGGGTGAGATGGAATCTCATGCTGTCGATGGGTAGGAAATTGGGACTTTCTGACTCTGGACTGTGAGAGCTGAATTATGCTCCTCTAAGATTCACGTGCCAAGGCCCCTGGTGCTGGATCCTTCAGTTCTTCAGTGGCGACAAACAGTTGTGTTAGGCTACGTGACAGAGTTGGTTTTCCAGATGTGGTGGCACAAGCATGCAATCCTGACACTTGGGAGGCAGAGACAGGAAGATTAGGAGTTCAAGGTCAACCTTGGTTACATAGTAAGTTCTAGGCCAGCTTGAGCTACATGAGACTGTATCAAAAGACAAAACAAAAAAGTGGTATTTATACTAAAAACTAGGACATTAGATAATCCCTAGTCCAGTCTAACTGGGATCCTTATAAAAAGACATTAGGGCACAGGCATGCCTTGAGGGATGATTCTGTCAGGACACAGGGAAAAGAAGGTGGCCTCAGAAGGAACCAGCCTGGCTATACTTTGATCATGAACTTGCAGCCTCCCTGAAAGTGACTCAAGGAAGAGTCCTCAAGGCTACCCACACTTTAGGAATTTATGTAACCGATATTTTCCTGATCATAAAAACGATATACGTTTCTTTTGAAATGCGTGCGTGTGCACATGTAAGCGTGGAGCATTCATCACGGGGCCACTATTCAGGTTAGAGGACAACCTCAGGCACAGTCCACACTTTTACGTTGTTTGAGGCAAAGTCTCTTTGTCATTTTACTGTTGAGTATGCCAGGCTGGCCAGCTCACAGGCTACTAGGGATTTTCCTGTCTCTGGCTCCTGCTTCCTGTAGGTCTACTGGGATTACACATGCATGCTAGCACGTCTGGCTTTTGTGTGAATTCTGGGGATTCGAACTCAGGTTCTTATGCTTGCCCAGTAAATGCTTCTACCCACTGATTCATCTCCCCAGCCCACACATGTTGTGTATTCTTCACAACATCCCTCCTAAGTTGTGCAAGCCTTGCTTGTGTCTTGGGGCATTCCGGCCCCCCCCCTCCTCTCCCTCTTCTTCTCCCTCTCTTAATAGGTGGCCTTAAACTTGTTATGTAGTTGAGAATGACCTTGAACTCTCCATCCTCCTATCTTAACTTCCCAAGAACTGGAATTACAGATGTGCACCACCACATCTGGCATTGTGGTGCTGGGGATCACACCAGGCCTTCACGCATGCTGGAGGAGCACTCTGTCAACTGAACTACAGGCCCAGCCGCCTTTGATCTCTTATCCATCCACATCCGCCTTGACTTTCTCTTCTCCCTACCCCCACCCATCCTCCTTTTAGAGAGAGACATTTAAGCTAGTCTCATTACTGCACATCTTCTGTGGCATGAAATTAAAAATAAAAGCTAATGAGTCATGGTATCTCCAGGCTCTGGTCCCTCAGGAGCCTAGATAGTTGTGGGGCTTGGAGCAGGTTCATCGGCACCTTCTGAGGAGCTGATGGAGATTCATCAGCAGGCTGACTGGACACCTCGGAGTTGCCAATGCCTGAGTAGAAGAAGTGGTCAGGCCTTATTGGGATGTCACTCAGCATTATGATTTTGGGGATTGGACTATTTACCTCCAAGGGCATGCGTCTCTCTCTCTCTCTCTCTCTCTCTCTCTCTCTCTCTCTCTCTCTCTCTCTCTCTCTCTCTCAGTGTGTGTGTGTATTTTCTTGAGTTCCATGGTTCATTCCAATGAGTTACTGCAGCTGCAGATTGGCTCACAGAAACCTGCAAATATATAGCCTATTAGTTGGAAGTGTGGGTCATCACTGGGACTTTCCATTGGTGTTTGAAGCAGGGTTTATCTTATGGGACTGACTACTTAATACTACTTGTGAGGTCTGCACTAATGTTAGGAATGAGTGTCGGATAGGATTGAATTGACAGGTCGGGGTGTGGGAAAAGTGGAGCTCTGGCTTGGAGGAAAGATGTCACATGGAGTTGGGATGACAAAAGGCAACAGGGGTTGGGAAATGGCTCAGTAGATGTCTTAGTAGTTTGGGTTTCCACTGCTATGAAGAAACACCATGACCACAGCACCTCTTATAAGGAAAACTGTAATTGAGCCCCCTCAATTAAATGTTTCAGAGGTTCAGTCCATTATCATCATGGTGGGGAGCATGGCAGCATGCAGGTAGACATGGTGCTGGAGGAATAGCTGCGAGTCCTACATCTTACAGGCATCAGGAAGTCAACTGAGACATTTGGCAGTATCCTGAGCATAGGAAACCTCAAAGCCCGCCCCTGACAGCGACACACTTCCTCCAACAAGGCTGTACCCATTCCAACAAAGCCACACTTCCTAATAGTGCCACTCCCCATGAGATTATGGGGACCAATTACATTCAAATTACTACAGTAGGTAAATGCTTGCTATGCAAGTGTGAGGACCTGAGTTCAAATCCTAGCACCCATGTAAAAGCTAGGTGTGTACCTATAACCCAAGTTCTGGGGATAAAGACAAGAGGATCCCAGAAGCTTGCCAGGCAGCCTAGCCAATAGAACAAGTATAGAGTCAGTGAGAGACCCCATCTCAAAAAAATAAGGCAGAGAATGGTTGAGGAAGATATCTGACATCAATAGTTGCCACCCCACACATGTGCAGGTGAGTGCATTCCTATGTACATACATATGTGTACACACACACA
>CABHPR010149182.1:54212-73689 GCA_902168415.1 Peromyscus melanophrys | reverse complement strand
ACACACACACACACACACACACACACACACACACACACGCCTGCACACACACACCAGAAAACAATACACTTGGGAAGGCATTCTGTGCAGTAGGGAGGTTTGAAAATTTGACACAGATCGACTTTCCATTCTGTGCTACTCCCAGGGTTGGCAACTTTGCACCCCTGGTTCCTCCTCAGAGAGACCAGGGCCAGTCACACCACAGAGGTGGCAGATATAACAAGGACAGACACATCCCTGCCCTGACCCCTTGCACCTAGTTAGTGAATGTGCTGAAGTTGAGTCCATCACTCAGCAGCGGCAATCAGGTTCAGTGTCGTCTGCCTGCCCTCCTCTTGATGAGATTCTAATGCTCATGCTACGAAATGGGTCTCCCGCTGCATGTATTTGGAAGCTGGCTTTTTGTGTTGCTCATTTAGAAAAGAATGAAGCCTTCGCTGGGACACGGGTTGTGATTGTGAAGGCACAGCCAAGGAAACCGAGCCAATAGCTGGCGTTTGTAAGGAAGCAGGAACTGAGCTGTTAGTTTGGAGCCGGGTGTATCCTAGCTTTCGCTAACCTCGCCCTTCTGTTCTTGCTGTAAGATTGCATGCCTGCTCTCGTAGGGCTCCATTTGTCATCTGAATAGTTCTTGGCTCTATCAAAATGATAACGTGACTCCCCCCACCCCACCCCAAGCTCCATGTGAATTCTGGCCAGGAAAAGCAAAGAAATGTCTGCCCTCAAAGTCTACCCCTGAACGAAGCCAGCATTCATCAATGTGCACATAGACTTTGTTTCATTAAAAAGCAAAATGGTAGGGTTGAGAGTATAGCTCAGTTGGTAGAGTACATGACTAGCATGTACAAAACCTTGGGTTTCTGTCCCCAGTCCTGAATAAGCCAGTCAAGAGAACAAGCTTTCAGGCTCATCTGTGAGGGAAGATCTAGGTTTGGTGGCCTCTGGGCATACTTGCGTTCATTGATGTGGGAAGACCACAGCAATGTGCCACTGTGGGTGGCACCATTCTCTAGGCTGGGATGGTGGACTGTGTACAAAGGAGAAAGGGAGCCGAGCACTAGCACGCACCCCTCAAGTCTCTGCTTCCTGACTGTGGGGGTGATGTCGCCAGCTGCTTGAAGTTCCTGCTGCCTTGACTTTCCCGCCATGATGGTCTGGACCCTTGAACAGTGAGTGAATCGGCCTTCCTTAAGTTCCTTTTTGTCAGAGTATTTTATGGCAGCAACAAGAAAACTAAGTCCGCGGATCAGGATGTGGATGTGAAGACATCAGGATAATTGGATTGCGGCTGTCACATCTGCTGTTTCCGCCTCTTCATTTTTGGAACCGGTTTGTGTTTGTTTTTGTTTCGTTGTGACAGGATCTGTATATGCAGCTAAGGCTGGCCTCACACACTTGGTCCTCTTGCCTCAGCTTCCCGAGTGATGGGATTATAGGTGTGTGCCACCATGCCCAACTACGAACTAGTATTATTTTATCTTTTTTTTTTTTTTTTTTTGGTTTTTCGAGACAGGGTTTCTCTGTGTAGCTTTGAGCTTTTCCTGGAACTCACTCTGTAGCCCAGGCTGGCCTCGAACTCACAGAGATCCGCCTGGCTCTGCCTCCCAAGTGCTGGGATTAAAGGCGTGAGCCACCACCTCCCGGCTATTTTATCTTTTTATCTAAAAATAAAAAGGATCTGCAGAAATGGCTTGGTTAGTAAAGAGCTTTCCGGGCAAACGTAAGGACCAGAGTTTGACCCACAGCACCATGTAGCCATGGTGTGCGTGCCTATAAATCTCAGCACCAGGGAGGCAGAGACAGACGAGTTCCCGGAGCTCACTAGACAGCCAGCCTAGCTGAATTTGTGAGAGACCCTGCTTAAAAAATAAGATGGGGAGTGACTGAGGAAGACACCCAATGCCAACCTCTGGCCCCTGTACACACACACACACATCTGTGCACTCACACACAGGTGCACATGCGTAAGAATAGGAGGAAGTGTGATACTGAATTCTATCTCATTGCAGCATGAATGATCTTCAGTGTTGGATTCACAGAAGAACCACAGGAAAGAAAAGACCGCTCCATTCATCTCAGAGATGCCACTGGAAGAAAAATTTTATTTTTATGTTTAATACTTATTTACAAAAATTTATAATGAGTTGGTTTTGATAAATTGAATACCCATAAATGTGCTGTTAGCTCAAGCCAGAAAAAATTTAATTCTAGAGCTTTATAGTCACAGGTAATTAAAAAATGTAATTTTAACTTATATACTTTTTTTGTTGAGAGAATTATGAGGGGGTGATTAATAAAATATTACCAAGCATAAAAATATATTGCATTAGAAGGCCATTCTGTAGGGGAAATGGGATGGAAATATGAGTTCAAGGGAAGAAAAGAAAATTAAAAATTTGGGGACTATTAAAGAAAGACCAGGCTTGCACCTCCTAAGTAAAGGATGATGGATATGGAATTGCTCTCGTGTGTGGATTTTATTGGCTGCATTTGGAAGAGTGATATGACAGCTTCATTTTTTCTAAATGGCAATATTTACAATAGATCAGTATTATTACCATCATCTTTTGCAATTATTTAAACTTGGGAAAAATTCTGGGTACCAATTAAAAATGTGAAAGGACATTAAATGTTCAAATTTTCGGTGGCAGTCGAGTAAGAGGACAATAGAGCCTGCTGTCAGTAGAGTGGGGCCTGGCTGTGGTGCTCAGGAGGCTGGGGAGCAGGATGGCAAGGGTGAGGTCTGCATGGACACAGAGCACACTCCAGGCCAGTCTGGGCAATTTAGGAGACCCTGTACCCAAATCCAAAGTAAACAAAGGCTGGGTATGGAGCTCAGTGGCACAGTTCCTCTGCCTAGAATGGCCCACGGAGAGTTTAGGGGTTCGGTTGCTTAGCATCTCCTGGGCTTACTCTCCAGTACTAGAGAAATTGGGAGGCATCATCTTCAAAAAGCCTCTCAGAACCTTCCTCTTAATGGAATTTTTCATTGCTATATGATAGAACAATAAGAAACTTATTAGAATTGGATCATTTTGCCCAGACTATATGTTCTTGTACAAGTATCCAAATGTCTCCATAATGTGGAATGAGGTGTAGTGGGCCGATTCTTCTGTGATTCCAATCCCACCAGAACACAGAAGGCAGTTTTGAATTTTGAAACGCCGAGAAACAGCTGTTCCTATCTTTAATGAATTCTCTTTGCTATGCGACAAAGATCATGCCTCGGTAATTACAACATCCATCAGATTATTTCATTTAAATCCTTAAGTACGTTTTCCATTCTGAAGGAGAAAGAACTGCACAGAGGATTTCTTGGTACATGCTCTGACTAATTTCCCACTTCCATAGGAAATGCAGATCTCAGCTAGGAATGATTTCATGGTGTGAGAAAGAGATGGCTAAGTGAGCTTGCTATGGAATTATGGGAGAGCTTTCTTTCTGGTGTCAAAGGGCCAGCTGGGGCCTCCAAAACACATCCAGATACAAGTGGTTTTTTTTTTCTGCCTCCCTCCCTGCCTCCCTCCCTGCCTCCCTCCCTCCTTCCCTCCCTCCCTCCCTCCCTCCTTCCTTCTTTCCCTTCCTTCCTCCATTCTTGCTTGCTTTCTCAGCAGGGTCTCATGCCCAAGCTGCCCTCATATTCCTATGTGGCCCAGAACGACCTTGAACACTGCCTCCACCTCCCAAGTGCTGCGATTACAGATGTATACAACCATACCTGGTTTTATGTCATGCTTGGGAGGGAACCTAGGCCTTCACATGTGTGTTAGGCAAGGCTTCTCCCAACTGAGCCACATCTCCAGGCCACAAGTATTTTACTTTGTATCACAGAAAAATCACTCGTCCCTAAACGTTAGTTCCGACATTCATAATTATTTCAGCAATTTTCAAGTGGCATCTGGAATATTCTATTAAAAGGGAATTAGCCTTTTCCTTTAGTTTCCAATGCTTAATATAAGTGAGATAGTTCTGTTTCAATTTATTAAGAAATGGCTAAGTAATGCTCTGAGATATCAAGACAGATCGTCTCGGAACTACGTGGAAATTAGTCTTTTTCCACTTAAAAATATTGTCTGGCATGATGCTTCAAAAATACATTTGAAGAAGAAGCTCCAATCCACGAAGGTTTATGATTCTTTCTGTAACTGTGATAACGGTTAGCTAAACAAAGAGCCGCTCACATTCGTCGGCTGACGCTTCGAGCGTGCGAAGCCACTTCCAGAAAACGTGGGAGGCTCGAGCGGCAGCATATTGCTAAAAATTCCTACGTCGTGGTTGATTCCCAAGTGTGTGGTCGGTAAGTGGCAGATTGTATGCATGACTTTTGTTTTGAAAGGAAGTCAAGTTTTGTTGATTATGAGCTCTGAGAGGTGGCTTCCTGTCCAGGTGCAACCAGTTTGTGCTGCACGAGTAGAATTCATGGGTCAGTCCTACAACCAATGAGCGATTGATTTGAATGGTAAAGGGGGCTGGAGGCGCGCGGCTAAGGGCAGAGGACCTGCTTAGAGCACTTCCCAGGGAGGGCTGAGGGGATAGGACTCCGTGGGACAGTGTTCAAATCCCCCAGTGCGGAGTGAGGGGCTGAGAGCATGGCTCAGTGGTGGAATGCTTGCCTAGGCCCTGATTGCATATTGAGCACCACACAGAGCACAGGTGTGCCTGTAATCCTGGCACTTGGCAGGTCAAGGCCATCCTTAGCTACATAGTGAATTCAAGGCCGAGAGGCCAGCGTGGAAGGAGGGGTTCGACTCTGACCTCCCCTGTGAGCTGTGTCACGAGGGATGCGCACGCGCGCGCGCTCACACACACACACACACACACATGCGTGCTTGAATTTAAAAGGAAAGAGGGAAAGAAGAGAGAGACAGGGACAGAGAGAAGAGATGGGGGAGGCATTGTTGCTCAAAATCTAAAAAGGATTTTTTTTTTTGAGATAACATCCCACCAGGTAGACCAGGCTGGCCTCAGACTTACATCTCTCTGCCTCGGCCTCCTCAGCACTGATTTTACAGACATCCCTCACCAGCCCCAGTTCAACATTGTACTTCTGACAAATAACTTGTTAGGGTCAGTACAAATCCCCCCCCTTGTATTGTAGGGTCCCTGCCTCACATCCTCGCTTGTGACAAAGCTCCTGAAATCGCTTTGGGCTTGTCAAACTTAAAAGGAAAGAAATTAAAATATCAAGGCGGCAGAAATGAGTATTTAAAGCACGGAGTGTACCCAAACATCAGGCTGAGGCTGAGAATCAAGTCTGACTTTCTTGAAACTGATGTTAAGAGCTCCGGCGCTCCCCTTTCATGAAGGGGCTGCTTAAATATTGCATGCCAGGGCCCCTCTCCTCGGGAATCGCAGCCTGCCGCTTTTCATCTCCCGCCTCCATCAAAGGCTGACGGCTTCATCGCAGATTCAGAGTGTGCGTGTTGCGGGCCTCCTGGGGGACAGCTCGAGAAATTAACATTTTTATCACACAACTGATGAAAATGTAAGATAAAAAGAAAGCGGGCATGATGGAGACAGGACTCAGGGCTAGAGAGGGCAAGCAGGTGATCCACTCTGTGGCTGGAACCAGGTTGGGCTTCCAGGAGGAGGTGGAGGACTGACCCCTCTTAAGAGCAGTCATTAAGAAGGAGGATGTTGTGTGGGATGTCCCCCACTGGCTGATGTGTTTAAACACTGAGTCCCCAGCTGGTGGCGCTACTGTGGAACCTTTAGTGGGTGGAGCCTCGATGCAGAAATAGGGTCACTGGTGGTGGTGACCTTTTAAAAAAGAGATTTATTTTCTTTTTATTCAGATGTGTGTATGTCTGTGTCTGTGTCTCTGCCTGGGTATGTGCAGTGAGTGCAAGGTGCCTATGAATCCCCTGGAGCTGGAGTTACAGGTGGTTGTGAGCCATCCAATGTGAAGGTTGGGAACTGAGTTCCAGTCCTCTGCAAAGGTCATCTGACTCTTCTCCCTGCCACCCCCCACAGGGTTTCTCTGTGTAACCCTGGCTGTCCTGGAACTTCCTCTCTAGACCAGGCTGGCCTAGAACTCAGAGATCCACCTGCCCCTGCCTCCCAAGTGTTGGGATTAATGGTGTTCAAAGCCACCACCCCACATCATCTGACTCTGAAGGGGTGGGCTGTCTCTCCAGCACTAGGCTTTGAGCTTTTAAAAGCTTGGCTCCATGTCCTGTCTGCTCTCTGCTTCTTGATTCGCTCATTTGTTAGCAAGCAACCTCAGGTTCTGCTCCAGCTGCCATGGTGGACAGTATCCTCACAGACCATGAGCCAGAACAAGCCTTCTTTGCTTAAACTGCATGATAAAAAAAAAAAAAAAAGGTTAATTCCTTGAGCTGTCCTCCAGGAGGCCCGAAACACGCACAATCTGAATTGTCCTTAAGGTATTCCATTACAGCAAGGAGTAACACAATGTCTTCATTCAGTTTCCGGCTAGAACCAGCTATTCTATAAGGACATGTTGTAGAGGCTCAGAGAACGCCAATAACAGAGTAGGAAAATGAGACAGGAAGGGAGGGTTTCCAATAAAATAGTTTGGTGACGAGCCTCAAGTATGGCCAACGGGGCTTCCCTCCCACTGGGCAACTAGGGAAGTCCTTAGATCAGGCATTTTGGAGTTGCCTCAGCCAGAAATGAGTAAGCTTATGTTTGTGAGCAAGCTGGGCATTCCTACACTGTTGGCCAAGGGTTTGGGGTTTTGTTTTGTTTTGTTGTTTTTTGTTGTTGTTTTGAGACAAGGCCTCGTATACCTCAGGCTGGTCCTGAATTCACTATGTAGCTACCTTAGTTTTTCTGTCGCTGTGATGAAACATGGACCAAATCTAAGAGGAAAGGGTTTATTTCATCTTATAGCTTGCAGACCACGGCCCGAGGGAAGCTGAGGCAGAAACTGGAGCAGAAACTGTGGAGGAATGCCGCATACGCTTTTCATGGCTTGTTCAGCTACCTTTCTTACACAGCCCAGGACCTGCTGCCTAGGGGTGGCACTGCCCACGGTGGGCTGGGGCCCTCCTACATCGATCACTGATGGGCCAGTCTGATGGGGGCAATTCCTCAACCAAGAGTCCCTCTTCCCAGGTGTCTCTAGTTTGTGCCAAGTTGATAAAAACTAATGAGAAGAGCATCGAGGATGATCTTGAACTTCTGATCATCCCACCCCACGTCTTTAGGGAATTGTAGGTATGTGCCAACACATCCACCTTTACACAGCCCTGGGGGATCGAACCCAGGGCTTCGTGCATGGTTTGCAAACACCTTACTAACGGAGCTCCATACCTAGCTGGGGGTTGCTTCCTTCCTTTCACTCCTATCCTGCCTCACCTCTGCATACCCCAGCTGTCAAGGAAGACCCAGGTAAAAGGCCAGCCAGACGGCTCAGTGGGTAGGGGTGCTTGCTGGCCAGCCTAATAACTTGACTTCCAACCCTGGGACCCATATGGTGGAAGGAAAGAGCTGACCTCTGACCCCTGTCTGTGCACCATGGCACACATGCTGTGGGATGGTCTGTATGTCAAATGTGTTGCCCTGATTGGTCAATAAATAAAACACTGATTGGCCAGTAGCCAGGCAGGAAGTATAGGCGGGACTAACAGAGAGGAGAATTGAGAGAACAGGAAGGTGGAGGGAGACACTGCCAGCCGCCACCATGAGAAGCAGCATGTGAAGATGCCGGTAAGCCATGTGGCAAGGTATAGATTTATAGAAATGGATTAATTTAAGATGTAAGAACTAGATAGCTAGAAGCCTGAGCCATTAGGCCAAACAGTTTAAATAATATAAGCATCTGTGTGTTTATTTTGTAAGTGGGCTGTCAGACTGCCGGGGCTTGGCGGGACCCAGAGAGAAAACTCTCCAGCTACACACACAGGCTTGCATATGTGAATGTACATGAACAATAATAGATAAATGCAATCTTTCACTGGGCAGTGGTGGCGCACGCCTTTAATCCCAGCACTCTAGCAGCAGAGGCAGGTGGATCTCTGAGTTCAAGGCCAACCTGATCTACAGAGTGAGTTCCAGGACATCCAGTGCTACACAGAGAAACCCTGTCTCAAACAACAACAACAACAACAACAAAATGTAATCTTTTTCTCTCTCTTTCTTTTCCTCTCCCTCTTCTTCCTTCTTCTTCCTTCTTTTCCTCCTCTTCCTCCTCCTTCTGACAAGAGCTCACTGTGTAGTCCTGGCTGGCCTGGTATTTGCTCTGGAGACCAGGTGAGCTCACAGAGATTTACCTGCCTCTGCCTCTGGATTGCTGGGATTAAAGGTGTGCCCCACCACACCTAACTAATGTTATTTTTTTTAAATCTGAAACAAGCTAGAGATGATGGTGCTCCAGAGGCAGAGGCAGACAGATCTCTGTGAGTTGGAGGCCAGCCTGCTTTACACAGTGAGTTCTAAGCCAGCCAGGGTCACATAGTGAGATTTTTTGTCTTGAAACAAAAGCCGGATAGAGAGATGAAGGTGGTGCCAGTCAGAGGCATGATGGCCTTGCATCATGGTCTGCCACACAGGTGGTGCCCAGCATGGCCCACATGCTGGACTCAGCTCTCTGTCTGGGCTTCTCAGGACACCTGACGGCACCCTGTCTGGAAGTGGCACACGAGGACACTGAAGGTCTTAACCAGGTGGGAGAACGAGACTGGTGAGGCCCTTGTGCTCTCCTGGAAGGACCGCTAGGTGTAGGTGTCTCCCTCCATCCTCCATCCCCACCCTCCAACACTCCCCCGCATCTCACCTCTCCTTTGGACCATCTGAGAAGTCTCTGAAAGATTTTGAGTCCTGAATGGGAAGATGGATGCTCTCCCTGAGAAAGGACAGACACATTCTTTAGATTTGAAAAGGCCAGGGGCAGAAATGGCTGAATCAGCCCAAATGTCAACCAGTGAATGAATGGTTAAACACAAAGAAGTGTATTCACAAGTCTGGGCTCAGAAAATAAAACAACAACAACAAAAGATACCCCGAGGTGTAGTGTTCTGGTGTGCTGACCGAAGGCACTTGAGATCAGCAGGTGCCAAGTAAGGATTTTCTTTGAAGTTCCTAATTTACTCAGCTCTACGTTTGCCAAAGAAGAGCACAGTGCTGTCAGTCCTCAGACTGGACATTCCCTAACGAGGAGGAGTAATCTTACATCACAAACGAAGAAAACAGAAACGAAAGGCCACTCCAGCATCTAGAGACCTTCGTCTTATGACGACGTGTGCACATGTATATCTGTGTTTATGTGGGTTTTATATATTACATTTTTTTGCTGTGCTGGGGATCAAATCCAGGGCCTTGTGCAAGCTAGGCAAGTGCCACGCTCCAAAGCTCCTCACTGAGAGATTCTAGGTGGGCACTCTGTTGTCAAATTGTGCCCCTGATTCCCTACTGGCAGGGTCTAAGCAGGTGTTTTACCACTGTGGTTTATTCTGGGCTGTCAACTTGTCTATATCTGGGATTAACTAAAACCCAATCGGCCAGGTACAATGGATTTTTCTTTTCCTCTTTCTTTCTTTCTCTCTCTCTTTCTTTTTTCCTTCCTTCCTTCCTTCCTTCCTTCCTTCCTTCCTTCCTTCCTTCCTTCCTTCCTTCCTTCCTTCCTTCCTTCCTTTCTTTCTTTCTTTCTTTCTTTCTTTCTTTCTTTCTTTCTTTCTTTCTTTCTTTCTTTCTCTCTGTGTAACCCTGACTGTTCTAGAACTCACTCTGTAAACCAGGCTGGCTTTGAACTCAGAGATCTGCCTGCCTCTGCCTCCTGAGTGCTGGGATTAAAGGCGTGTATCACCACTGCCTGGCTAGGGTATGGTTTTGCTTATGTAAAATATCTACAAGCAGAATCTTGGAAAAAACAAAAAAGCAGATTCCTGGCTACCAAATGCTTGCTGAAGAGGTAGGAAGTGAGGTCTCATATAGCCGAGGCTGGTTTCAAACTTCCTATGTAGCCAAGGATGACCTTAAACTCCTGATCTTCCTGCCTCTGCCTCCTAGTCCCAGAGTTTACAGATGTTTCCCACCATGTTTACAGATGTTTTTCCACCACACCAGCTGTTTGTGGTGCTGGGGACGAACCCAAGGCTTTGTACACGCTAGGCGAACCCTGAGTGGACTGTGCTGTGTCCCCAGCCCTGTGCAGACCATACCGTGTCCCCAGTCCCGTGCTGTGTCCCCAGCCCCATGCCATGTCCCCAGCCCCCTGCCAACGATTCTTTGTGAGGAGACACATTTTTGGAAACATATAGTGATGCTTGTACAATGTCATGAATGTTTTTAAATGCCACTGAATTTTGCCCTTAAAACAGTTAACGTGGCAAAGTTCATGTTTTATTCATTTTACTACATTAAAAAATCCCTAACTGAAGTTAATTAAAAATGAAAACCCCATCACTGGCCTCTGTATCTATCCAATCTCCTCTTCCCTTCCACAAACAGAAGAAAGATCCGGAAGAGGCCAACCTGTCACCAGCCTTACTGGTGTGTTTGTCTGAGGCCAAGTTATATGATGTAGCCCAGGCTGTCTCAATCTCTCAGTCTCCCTGTCTCAGCCTCCTGAATGCTGAGATTAAATGTATGTATCACCAGGTCTGACCACTTCTTTTCTTTTCTTTAATTTTGAGACAGGGCCTCACTATGTAGACGTAGCTGGCCTGGAATTCACTGTATAGTCCAGGCTGGCCTTGAACTCACAGAGATCTGCCTGCCTGTGCCTTCAGAGTCCTGGGATTAAAGGCGTTTACTGCCTGGTCTGGTGACTTCTTAAAAAAAAAAAAGGAGCCAGGAGGTGGTGGCACAGGCACAGGCTACCCAGATGCAGGACACAGAGAAACCCTGTCTCAAAAAACCAAAAAATAAAAAAATAAAAAAAAAAGAAATTGGGCTGGGAAGATGGCTCAGTGAGTGCTTCCTGCAAAGCCAAAAGGACCAGAGTTCAAATCCCCAGACCCATGTGCTGTGGGATGGTCTGTATGTCAAATGTGTTGCTCTGATTGGTCAATAAATAAAACACTGATTGGCCAGTAGCCAGACAGGAAGTATAGGCGGGACTAACAGAGAGGAGAATTGAGAGAACAGGAAGGCGGAGGGAGACACTGCCAGCCGCCGCCATGACAAGCAGCATGTGAAGATGCCGGTAAGCCACAAGCCACGTGGCAAGGTATAGATTTATAGAAATGGATTAATTTAAGATGTAAGAACTAGATAGCTAGAAGCCTGAGCCATTAGGCCAAACAGTTTAAATAATATAAGCGTCTGTGTGTTTATTTTATAAGTGGGCTGTCGGGACCCAGAGAGAAAACTCTCCAGCTACACCCATGTTTTAAAAATACCATTGTCCTCATACTATAAACCTGGTCAAGAGCCCATGGCTAGAGAAGCTATAGCTCCCAGGAGGGGAACCTTCTACTGTTGTTTGTCAGAAGCATGCTGTCTAACTGCTTCTGAACACTTATGTTTACGCCCATAGATTAGTGCTGCCCACAACGCTGGCCAGGGAAGTCTCTTTCTGCGGTGCTCAGCATTTAACGGAGAGACTCATAACTAACTGGTCACAGAGCTGCGAATAGTGACCACTGAGTGCTCATCTTAAATGGGACATTCATATCGACACCCCAAGGCTCTGGAGGTATCTAAAGACAGGGAGGAAGGAATGTAAGCCCTGGAGAACGGGGAGGAGTGCTGTGACATACTGTCTTCTGGACATGCCCTGGCCACTGCCATGGTGAACTCACTGCAGCTGTGCTCACCTGCACATCAAGCCAACAAGATCAGCCAACAGTGTGGCAGGCAGGCACATTGGTCTTAGGGGAGAGAAGACCTGAAGGAGGGAGGGGATGGGTCCGGGGGCTGAGAGGGTGTGGTAGTTTGAATGTAATTGGTCCCCATGACCTCATAGGGAATGGCACTATAAGGAGGTAAGGCTTTGTTGGAATGGCTATGGCTTTGTTGGAGGAAGGGTGTCACTGTGGGGGGTGGGCTTTGACGTTTCTTGTGCTTGGAATACTGCCCAGTGAGTCAGTCAACTTCCTGTTGCCTGTGAGATGTAGGAATTTCAGCTATTCCAGCACTACATCTGCCTGCATGCTTCTATGTTCCCTGTCATGCTGATAATGGACTGAACCTCTGAAACTGTAAGTAAGCCACCCCAATGAAATGTTTTCTTTATAAGAGTTGCCGTGGTCATGGTGTCTCTTCACAGCAATAGAAACCTAAACAAAGCCAGGGTGGGGTGGGGTGAGGTGTTGGTAATAGTGGATATGATCAAGATACATTGTATATATGCATGACATTGCCAAAGAATAAATAAAATACTCTTTTTAAAAGATTATTTTATATGTACGAGTGTGTCTGTGTCTACATGTACGTCTGTGTACCATGTGCATGCCTAATGGTTGATGGAGGCCAGAAGTGGGCATCAGAGCCCTGAAACCAGAGTTACAGATGGCTTTGAGCCGCCATGGGGTACTGGGAATAAAATCCAGATTCTCTGCAAGAACAAGTGCTCTAAGTTGCTGAGTCACCTCTCCAGCACCCCCCATCCCCCACCCCCCACAAGATATTCCTAAAATATAAAAAAATAAAAATAAAAGTTAAGTGTGGTCATGTGCTCCTGTAATCCCAGTGCCGTGGGGGGGCGGGGGCAGGGACAGGAAGATCACTGGGGCTCATTGGTCACCAGCCTAGCTCCAGGTTCAGTGAGAGACCCTGTCTCAAGGGAATAAGGTGGAGAGGGACAGAGAAGAACACCTGACATCCTCTTCTGGCCTCTGTGTGTCCATACAGCAGACAAAGATATACACTCACCTACATGCATATACAGAAAGAAAGAAGTTTTATCAAGATGTAATTTAGATGCCCTACAATTCATCGGCACCGCAGAAGACCCTATGGGAAAGAGAAGAGTACTGTAGCCATCTTTGGATCCTGGAGTCTATTTCAGGACGAGTTTTTCTCATCACCATGACAGAACATTTGGCATAAACAACTTGGGAAAGGTTTATTTTGACTTACGTTTTGGCTCTGGGCCTGTGGTGAGGTGGGCTATCACAGTGATGGGTGTCACAGAGAAGTTCTTTCACCTCTTGACTGATGAGAAGTCAAGAGAGCACCTCACTTCATGGCTGACGGGAAGCTGGGTGAAATAACAGGAAGAGCCCTCAGTGACCGACTTCCTCCAACCAGGGCCTACCTCAAACAGTTTCACCATCCCCCTATAGTCTCTCCAAATTTTGAATGACCAATGAGTGAAACCATTGATTAGATCAGAGCTCCTCCAATTTAAATGGCTTTGAAAACATCCTCATAGACACACCCAGAAATATGCTTTACAAATCTCCTAGGTGTCTCTCAATCCATTCAAGTTGACAGCAACACAAGATTAACTATGACTGGGTTGGGGAAATGGGTCAGTGGGGAAAGCTCTTGGTGTGCAGGTATGAGGAACTGAGTTCAGATCCTTGGCACCCATGTACAGGTGGGGTGGGCATGGCAGCCTGCCCATAATCTGAGTACATGAAAGGTGTAGACAGGCTACACAGGGCAAGCTGGCTCTAGACTTGCAGAGTTGTCAAGCTTCAGGTTCAGTGAGAGACCCTGCTTCAATATATAAGGTGAAGAGTGACTGAGGAAGACACTAGACATCAACCTCTGCCTTCCACATGCATGTGCAACACATATGCACACCTATCCACACCCATACAAGCACCCATATTCATGTAAACACACATACACACAAACATATACACAACCCCCACACACACACCCCAAAACAATAGCTGTCATAGCCCCCGTAACTGTATCTATGGCCACATTCACATATTCCAAATAAAAGATTGTGCTGGATGGCTTCCCTGGAAGCCATCTTTCATCTCTGTTGTTATCCAAGAGGCAGGACTGAGAGTGAGTTGGAGTAGCTATGGGTCACTCAGGTGGGTGCTCAAATATGGGAATATGTTTCCTTGGATCCACCAAGCCTAGGTTTAGATTGTGTGTGTGTGTGTTCACCCACACATGTGCACACACACATACACCAGTGCCACAGGTGTGTATATGGAAGACAGAGGACAACCTGTTCCTCTAGCCACTGTCTTTTTTTTGGACAGGTGTTAGAGGCTGACCCAGGACGGCCTGACTCAAGATTGTTATGTATTTCTGCTTGGAGTTTGGAGTCTGGCAAAACCAGACACCCTTGGCCAAACTGCACGTCCTGCAGAAACAGGACAACCTTGGCCTAACTAGAAAGTATACTTTTTAGATATAGCCTTGAACAGTAATCAGCCAGCTGCAGAGCCTGGGAACCAAAGAGACTTCACCTCCCCCCGACCACTCTGACTACTTCTCCTGAAAATTTTCCACTCTCCTTTCTCTGCCCCTCCCAGCCTAAAACACTGTATATAAACCTCAAACCCCAATCAATAAACGAAGCCTTGACACGACTCAGACTGACTCTTGTCATTCATTATATGTGCTAGGCTTCTTTCCTCTCTTTCCCCATGATTCCTTCAGGTGTTTCACGGCTTGAGACCCACGAATAACTGGACCTGCTGGACGGGTCAGACAGGGTCTCTCATTAACCTAGAATTTTCCAAGGTGATTAGGTATTAATCCCACTGATTGAGAATAAGACCACTACCGTAATTTAAAGCCAAAATTTGAAGCAAGCTTTAATTAAATACTGGCCAGGTGGATGGGCTCTGGTCAGGTCCACACCCAGGTTCCTAGGAAATGTCCCAGAGTCACAATTTGCAGTGACTTAAGAAGGAAAACCCATAATTCATTTGCATTTTCCATCAGGTCCAATCGAGGCAAACATGCATCCTGATATATCTCCAGCTTACATCCAATCAGGAGCAAGCATACATCCTGACATACTTCAGCTACATCCAATCAGGAGCAAGCATACATCCTGACATACTTAGCCACATTCAGTCAGGGGCAAGCATACATCCTGACATACTTCCTGCCTGTGAACCTCCTGCCCACATGTAATCAAGAACATCCAGTTCCGAACAAGCACTCCCAAACTTGTGTGGTGGGGACTGAATTCTGGTCCCTCTCCCCAGCCTTGGTTGTTTAGGGTCTTGCTATGTAACTCAAACTGGCTTTGAACTCAAGATCCTCCTGTCTCTTCCCCCTTAGTACTGGAATTATAGGCATGCACCACCATGCTTGGCTTGGCCCTCCCTTTCCAAGGACAGTCCTTCAAATTGTCTAAACTCCCAGTCCCCCTAAAAAGTATTCAAGGCAAAGTGGCAAGTACAGCATCTACAATGTCAAAAACTTTCAGCAGATCCTGAAGGACATGCCTTCAAGAAATCCACAGCTGTGTCTCAGCCTTTGCTTATTTATTTCTACTTTGTTGAGGGTGCAAAGGTTAGGGAAAGAGAAAGAAGTTGGGAAATGGGAAAGCAAATTTGCATGCTATCAGATTTTGAAAAACAAATACTTACCATAGGGTATTGATTTTCTCAATCCAAATGCAAATTAGGGTGGAGATCTAAGCCGAGAAATGAGGTGGACTTTTTTTTTTTTACTTTATTTATTTATTTTTTAAATTACACTCATGATATTCATTAATTACACTCATGATATTAATCACATTTGTAGTATTCATAGATTACATTCACAGTATTCATTCAATTATATATATAATATATATACATTAATTTTAAATGCTGAATGTCATTTATTTAAGGGAGGAGGAGGTCTTAAATACAGGCTTACAGCACAATGGGAGGACCCCGGAGGGCAGAAGCTTGCTACTGATGTTTTACAATCTTGCTTCTAATCTGTTAACCCCCATTATTCAGGGTACCAGGCAAGGAACTTCTCTTAAGCATTCAGGAGGGTGGAACCTGGCAGGGAATTAGCATAGGGAGAATATCAAGGTCAAGGTCCGCAAGCAAGGCAACAGTTACCCAAAACGGGGGCCAGGGCCCTGCAGGTCCCCCTTTTATTAAAAAATGAGCTTCTGACTTGGGTTGCGTGGGACGGAGATGGACTTTTACCAAAGGCAATTACTACAGAAGATTTCATTTTTCGACAGCGTCCTTATTGTCCAG
Organism: Peromyscus melanophrys; assembly: GCA_902168415.1. NCBI lineage: Eukaryota > Metazoa > Chordata > Mammalia > Rodentia > Cricetidae > Peromyscus > Peromyscus melanophrys. The sequence goes on along the minus strand of CABHPR010149182.1, from coordinate 57,652 downwards.
CCCTTTGGGGAAGATGTTGAAAGGCAGCCAGGCTTGCAATGGAGGTGGTGATGAGAAGATGGCTAGTCTATGGGCCGTCCCTTAAAAAATATATTTTATATTTATATATGTCGGAGGAGGAGGTTATGTGGGTGCTGCAGTGTTCGGCTGGTAGTCAGAGGCCAACCATGGGATTGAGTTCTTCCACTATGTGGGCTCCAGGGATTGAATTTAAGTCATCAGGTTTGGTGGGAGGCATCGTTACCTGCCTAATGCTCTCAGCCGTCCATCGGTTCTCATTTCTACGAGGTGCACTTTATCACCAAGAAAGTCAGAACTGTGGACGTCCCCAGCACATTAACAATTTGATAAATTCATGTCTCGGTGTGGATCCACGTTGCTAACTGACCAACTTGGTGTAGCTTCAATGCCAAGCCTCGACCATGAGGCCCGGGACCGGGTCCACAGATCTCACTGATGTTCTCAGTACAACAGGTTACTCAGTGAGAGCACTCCTTCACCCTCACTGCTGCTGGACCGCCAAGTCCAAAGCCTTCACTTCAATACTTGACCCACGTCAATGGCTAAGGGATGTGACTGCTGGTGCAAGAGCAGCTACTGTGCCTGCCCACCAGTAGCCAAATGGCCTCATTTGGTTCCACCACTTTGAATCACTAACTTCCAATTTAAAAATTTAGATGACTACATCTGATTGGTTAAATTTAGCCCACGTGACTTCAGTGTGGTAGCAAGGGAAGCTAAGAAAGTGACTGTCAAGCTATTTATTATTATTTATTATTTATTTTTAATGTAGAAAATGGGCTTCAAAAACTCTAGGAGGGGCTGGAGAGATGGCTCAGCAGGTAAAGGCATCTACAGCCCAGCCCGATGACCTGAGGTCAGTCCCCAGGACCCTCATGTCACAAGGAGACCACTGACTCCTATGGGTTGTCTTTTCCACCTCCACATATGCACTTCAGTGAATCTCTCCTCCAATAAATAAATCTAAAAATAATAATTAAAAAAGGAAAGGATGAGATGGCTCAGATGGTAAAGTGTTTTTTGTCTGAGCTCCAGAACACATAAGAAGTCGGGTGTGGTAGCTAACACTTGCGATCCCAGAACTCAGGAACAGAGACAACAGGGATCCTGGGGCTCACTACCCAGTCAGCTTAGCCTAATGGATGGGTGGCGGGCCAGTGAGAGACCCCATCTCCATAAACAAGGTGGACAATGACTGAAGAATGACACCCTAGATTGACCTCTGGTCTATGAGTGTGCGCACACACACACACATACACACATACACACATACACACACACACACCACTGAAAGCTGGATAGATTTGGACAGGCCCTTCACAAAAGCAGATGATCATTAGCACATGAACAGATAACAGACATCATTAGTCATCAGAGAACTGAAAATGAAAACCACTGTAAGAGTTTGCTATTCTCTCACTCCATACACTAAATATGAAACCACTGGTCACAGCAATTTGGCTAGGGGGTGTCTCTCCAACGGCTCAGGTGTTGAAGGCTTGGTCCCCAGTTGGTGGATCCAGTCACCGGGAGGTAATTACATCATGAGGGATCTGACATAATCAATGGGCTAATAGATCCATGGGCTCCTCATTTTCTCATGGTAGAGTCACAGCAGGCGATGGCTCCTTGGCCTGTCCCTTGCCCTTGCAGGCTGAGGGGCAGCTGTGGACATCAGGCCTTACCCCAGGCTCATGGTTTTCCTCACCCCTGCCTGAACTATCCACAAATCTCTATTAGACTCTCCTTGAATGATTGCAATCCCATTTTGGTTTCTGGGCATTCCTATCTAATCGCCCCCATCTTTGCCTTTCTCCTGGTGTGGCATCTGAAGTTTAAGGCGTCTGGTACCAAGGTATGTCACCTGCCTAAACCAATCAGATCTTTCTCAGGCTGGTCCAATCTAAGCAGAGCACATGACACTATTCGCTTACCTCCACTGTGGGAAACAAAGATCTCCACTTCATAATAAGAGCACCGGAGTAGCGAAAGTGAGTGTTTATTTTGTAGTTTATGACTTTGCACAGGAGAGTGTCAGCCTGGAATGGCAAGCACACTGAGCACAGAGGACAGTCTTTAAACCTCAATGAATGACCATCCTTTTCTTCCAGAGTAATCAGGAGGGACAATCTTACATGTCAGCTCCATCTTAATCTTTCCCTCTGTTGCTTACATTTGCCTTTCTCTCAACAAAAACCTTGTCTGAATTCATCTTCACATTTTCCATCCTGGTTGCTTTAAGGCCTTTTAGACATGTGACCTTGCAGGCAAGCTTTGCTGTTGGTTGGTTGTTACTGTAAACTGCTAGTTTGGGGCGGGGGGGGCATGTGTGTAGCTTCGCAGAGCTTGGTTGGGGGGCTAGCTAGATTGGCAGGCAGTAGCAGAGTCTAGTGTTCTCTGTTCCTTTGTGGCTGGAGTTATGCTGGCCTCAGGCACCTTTCAGTGGAAGACAGAAGATGCTCAAGACCTCAGGTCTCCTGGCAGCCATCTTGTGACCATGAGGGAAACCAAGGAGAAAGCCACCAAGGAGAAAGAGATATGAGGAACCAGCAGGGAAACTGAGTCAGTCTCTTAAAATAGCAAATGATCCTCATACTTAGTTCGCATTTGGCCTTTCAACCATTTGCAAAACAGACCTGCAAGAGACTTATTAAAGATAGCGGCCTCTTCCTCCCTCCTCCCTCTAACATTCTGCTTTGTTCTCTGCTCATTAGCACTTCTCTCTTGCATATACAACGGATAGAGCCACTTCTAGAATGAAAATCTAGTGCTTATCTTCCATGGCAGCCTTTATAACAACCTATCTTCTTGCCCTCCAGCCTGGCTCCATCTTTAATGTGTCAGCAATTCAGCTCCTTGGAAGAAAGTACTGGAGCACGATTGTTGAGTTGGGCTAATTAAAGATGTGTATCACTGGTGGAATTGTCTCTTCAGAGCCACAAAATTAATTATGTTTCTTTGTCCTGGTGACCAGATGTGGAAAACAAACCAACAGATGCATGTTTTCTGGCTGCTGTTCTCCCAGCCAGTGGTCTCCAGTCCTGCTGGCTTTTGTCTTGGATTTTGTAGGGACCAGAGGATGGCTGTCTAGTGGGATCTAAGGAAAGGGACTTCGGATAGTCAAAAGTACCTTGACACTGCTCATTCTGCTCCTGAGATGTGAGTCTGGACAGGAGACACAGGGATCCAGAAATGGACAGCAAGGCTGGGATCCCAGGGCTACATCCTGAGGACTTATTCAGACTCTGAATTATGTGGAGCCAATAGAGGAGCAGCATGTAAAGACATCTGATGGCAAGCCGGACAACCTGAGTTTGAGCCCCAGAACTTACATGGTAGAATGGGAGGAGTGACCCCACAAAGATGCCCATTGACCTACACACACACACACACACACACACACACACACACACACACAC
>CABHPR010149182.1:43201-54202 GCA_902168415.1 Peromyscus melanophrys | reverse complement strand
GTACATGCACACACACAGGCACATACACACACATATAAATAAATGTAAAAATTTTTAAAGAGAAATGGACATGTTAGTTGTTATCAAAATAGAAAAATGAGGGCTGGAGAGGTGACTCAGTTGGTAAAGTACACGCCTTGCAAGCATCAAGACCCGAGTTTGATCCCCAGAAATGTAGAAAAGACAGCACAATAGTACCCACTTGTGATCCTGGGGAGGCAGAAACAGACAGACACCTAAACTCACTGGCTTGCCAGCTTAAACTATCTGGTCAGCTTCGGCCCAATGAGAGACCAGTCTAAAAAGAAGTAACAGCCTTGCTGAAGAAACCCTAGGCTGTCCCCCTGGCCTACACACACGTGCACTCTTGTGCACACACACCTTTCACACCTATGTGCATACATGTGCACATCTTAAACACAGGAGATTGAATTGTCCCTGGTGGCACATACTTTAATCTCAGCATTTGGCAGGGTGAGGCAGGATGATCGTTAGTTTGAGGCCAACCTGTGCTTCATAGGGAGACGTTATCTCAAAAGAAAAGAAAAGAAAAAGAAAAGAGAAAAGAAAAAAGAGTCTGGAGAGATGGTTCATTCAATAAAGTGCCTGTAACTGTCTGTAACTCCAACTCCAGGAAATCTTCTGGCCTCCACAGGCACCTGCACTTATGTGCACACACCCGCACAGAGAAATAACACACAAACACATACTTAAAATATTTTTTAATCTTTAAAAAAGAGAACCACATAGGGATCTTTCCAGGTCTTTCCCAGTGAGTTTCACAAATAGGTCATTTGTGATGTCAGGGTGGAAATATTCATATGATCACCCTCACTTCTGAAGCCAAGTGTAAGTTCAGGGGTCTCCAAGGCTCACCATTCCATGGGAAGACATAATAAAGTCACAGAGAGATTTATCTTCAGGTTACAGTTCATTATAGCAAGAAAGATACAGATTAAAATCACCAAGGACAGAGTCATGGAGTTCCCAAGAAAGATCTTTTAATTTCTCTATCGTAGTGGGCAGCCCTAACTTTTCCCAGCTGTGACATGTGACAGTTACCCTGGGTATTGCTATCTAGCGAGGCTCCCCCAAGCCTTAGTATTTTGATACAGGTAGCTTAGGCTGGATGATCCTCCTGCCTCAGCCTCCCTAGTCTTGGGAGTATAACACCAAGCCTCATGTGTTCATAATATTTTTCTCTGCATGTCTCTGGCTCTAGTGATACTGGAGTTGAAATGTATTCAGGACCTTAGCATATTAGGTAAATGTTCTACCACTGAGCCACACCCCAGCTCTTCACTGGGGGATTCTAGGCGTGTGCTTTGCCATGGAACCATGTCTCCAGCTCTTTTTAAATGTTGTTACTGAGTAGTTGTTCATGTGTACCTACCAATGCTATAAATCACCCACTGACCCCAGGATGGACATTTGAGATCACTGTAGCACAAGACAGTTATGATAAACCTGCTGAGAATGTGCATTCCACTAGACTGTGATGTCTGTATACACTCCTCCCTCCTGTCTGCTGAAAGAACATTCTGGGTCACTGGGCAGGGTGGACTTTAATGGACACCAGTAGTTTTCAAAAGCGGTTGTTTTTATTTATTCTTTGGAAGCTGCTGGAGCAATACTTTGTAGTGAGCTAGGACAAGTAGATCTCAAGTTTTGGAGAAGTGGAATCATGTTCTGGGACAGATCCAGCATCCCTGTACTAGAGGGTTAGAGGCAGTGAGGGCCACAAGACCAGCTTGTTTTTATTGTGCTTGTCTACCATAGTTTGGCTCTTGGGAGCAGATACACAGACAAGGTCTCCTTTAGACAGATCACATTCAACGTCTGTTTTGGTTACTCACCTGGTTACTGTGACAGACTATCTGGCAAAAAACAACTCAAGGAAAGGAGAGTTTGTTCTGGCTCACAGTCTGAGGGTTCACAGTCCATCACAGCGGGGAAGGCATGGAGGCAGGAACATGAGGTGGCTGGTCACATGGCATCCACAGTCAGGAAGCAGAGAGAGATGGATGCTGGGGTTCAGCTTGATTTCTAATTTTTATTCAGTCTGCGATCCCAGCCCAAGGGATAATGCCCCTTGTATTTAGGGTAGATCTTTCCACTCACAGACACGGCCAGAGATTTGTTTTCATGGTTATTTTAAATCCCTGTAAGTTGAAAGTCAAAATGAATCATCACTGTGGCCTAAACACACACACACACACACACACACACACACACACACACACACACACATGCACACACACACACACATAGATACAGACACACGCACGTACATGAACCACACATACATTGTGTTGTGTGATACTTTTTTAGAGAGACAGTATCAAACACCTGCTCACCCTAGACAGGGAACCAATGACAGACCAAAGTAATGATAACTCCAAAGTCCAACTTGATGAATCAGTGAAGTTATTGGGGTTCCTTACAGATGTGTGGCAAAGGATTACTTATAGGAACAGGGACTCAGAGACAGCTGCATCACCAGAAGTCCACCCCAATATGGACCCGTGAAAGCTGCAACCCTGGAGCCCGAGACTTCCAGGCAGCTCAACAAGTCGGAGTCTCTTGCAGGTCCCTTGGCCCCTCACCACCTTACCGCTTACATAAGCTTGGAGATGTGAAGCTGGTCAAATTCCCGGGACTCAGGAGTTGTCCATTTGTGGAGTCTAATCCTCCCTTTAGAATTTCCTGAGTCTTAAAAAATGTACTTATTTTTATTGATGTGAGTGCCTGCCTGAGTTTATATGTATCACGTGTGTGCAGAAGCCTGTGGAGTCCAGAAAAGGGCATCAGATCCCCCGGAGTGCCTAGGAGCTGCTGTGTTGGGGCCAGGATCCTCTGTGAGGGCAGAAGATGCTCTTGACTGCTGAGGTGTCTCTCCAGCCATGGAACCTCCTGAGTCTTATCAACTTGGAGGGTATTGCTACACAACATAGTGTGGCAATGTCTGTGGACAGATACACTTATTATTCTCTCTGTCTCTCTCTCACATAACACACACACACACACACACACACACACACACAGGCACACACAAGCATGCATGCACACATACAGATACACAGACACACACATACACATAGACATACATACACAGACACACACATACACACATAAACACATAGACAGACACAGACACACACAGAGACAGAGACACACATGCATACACACATACACACACACAGACACATACACATAGACACATGCACATAGACACAGACACAGACACAGACACAGACACAGACACACAGACACACACACACACACACACACACACAGACACACACACACACACACACACATTTCTTGGTGCCTTTGTAGCAAATGGGTAACAAAGGGCCTTCTTCCCAAGACCAGAGAACACAGAGGGTCCAAGACACTCCCAATGTTTCTTCATCTTACCAGATCCTGGATTAGTCCCCTCCAGCTGAATCTGAGTCGACCATAGAAGTCACATCCTTGGGAGTAAATTAGAGGTTTGGGGTTTCAGAAGACTTATGAAGAGAACATGATGGACCAAACCCCTCATTTCCAGATAAAGAAACCATTGAGGGGGTGGGGACAGGCTCCCTGCCAACGCCTCTCTGCTCCAGAGCATCTGTTGGCAGATCGGATGAGGTGGCTAAAGGTTTACAATTAATGTAATGAATGTCATTCCGTGGGCACCCTGCAAAATTGCCAGCTTAGGAAGGCTAAAGTGAGATCTTGTCGGCTCACATTTTAAGCTCTGTGATTAACCAACTACATGACTTGAAGTCACAAAAAAGGTTTGGAATACTCTTCTGGCAGCGCTGGGGACTCACTGGCATCTGCAGCGGAATGTGGGGAGAGTGTCAAGATTTGGTTGCTGTCTGCCTGGCTTTGAAGAAGACAGGGCAAGGGGTCGGGGAGATGCCGTAGTGGGTAAACTGCTTGCCGTGCAAGCTGGAGGACCTGAGTTTGAAGCCCCAGGACCCACGTAGAGCTGGGCTTACAGCATGTGTTTACAATCTCAGCACTCCCATAGCCAGACGGGAGTGGAGACAGCAGAGTCCCAGGAGCCTTCAGGACAGCTAGCCTGGTCTATGGAGTGGCAAAACAAGAGACCCTGTCTCAGGCAAGGTGAAGATGAGGACACACACCCAAAGTTGTCCTCTGACTGCCACACGCACACTGCGGCATGTGTGCATTTGTACATTCACATGAACACACACACACACACACACACACACACACACACACGGTTTTTTTTTTTTTTTGGTTTTTCGAGACAGGGTTTCTCTGTGTAGCTTTGCGCCTTTCCTGGAGCTCACTTGGTAGCCCAGGCTGGCCTTGAACTCACAGAGATCCACCTGCCTCTGCCTCCCGAGTGCTGGGATTAAAGGCGTGCGCCACCAACGCCCGGCTACACACACGGTTTTAAAAGAATAATGATTCAAGATAAAACCAAAGAGTGACACACTGGCTCCCAGATCCCCGTTTGTGGACCCAGAACCCCTTCATCACCGTGGCTTTCTTGTGGCTGGGTTCCAGCTTTTAAAAAAATTTAAAGATGAATTAAAAATATTATATTAATGTATGATCTCTGTACGTGGTACATGTGAGCACATGAATATGCAGGTGTGTGTACCCATGTGCATGCGTGCAGAGGCCAGAGCAGGACGTTGGATATTTTTCTTTGTTGCGCTCCGCTTTACACCTTTCAGACAGAGCCTCTCACTGAGTGGGGAGTTGCTGCCCCAGCTAGGCTGGCCAGCCAACGATTTCCTGGAATCAGCCTGTCTCCACCCCCAAAGGCTCCACCCCCAAAAGGTTTCACACACATCGCATCATGTCTGACTTCTTACATGGATTCTGGGGGCTTGAACTCAGGTCCTCATGCTTGCAGAGCATAGCTTTTGCTCACTGAGCTGTCTCCCCCAGCCCTTAGGCTGAACTTTCACGGCTCTATTTCTGTTTTGCATTTGTTTCCGAAAGCCTGCTCTCAGCCCGGCATGCAGATTATGGGTGCACAGGTATAATCGTGCTGGTATTATATGCTTGCACATAAAACCTGGCGACTTTCAGATCTCATTAGTTTTCAGTTTGGTAAATCCCCCTCCAGGATTAACCTGACAAAGAAATGGTTTATACTTTAAGAATCTAGTGGCCGTGCATCTGCCTTCTGGAGCATTAGCTTAATTATTAAACACACTTAGGGCTCCTTGGGAACTGACTCTCTATCCTTGTTTGGCAAGGAAGCACATTTATTAGCTACTATCATCCTCGTACAGTTTGAGTGTGAAATGCCCTCCTGTTCTGGGATCCTGGGGAGAGGTGAACAAATGTCTACTCTCTCCAGACAGAGAATCAATGATAGACCAAAATAGAGATTCTACCCAAATCCAACTTGATCAATGAGGTTGTTGGGTTTACTCACAAAAATCCTGGATGATTCAAAGGCAGCTGCATCACCAAACAGCTCACCTTAGCATGGGTGACGGATGACTCACAAAAACCTCATCTCCTTGGGCTGGAGAGATAGTTCAGCAGTTAAAAACATATATTGCTCTTGCAGAGGACCCAAGTTCACTTTCCAGCAACCATGTTGAGCAATTCACAGGCATTGGTGACAGAAGCTCCAGTGGGTTTGATGCCCTCTTCTGGACTCCACAAGAACCTGCACTCACATGTGCACTTCTCACAGACAGACAGACAGACAGACAGGCAGATGCACACAGGCAGACACACAGATTTAAAAATAAAATAAATCTTTAAAAAAAAAAAACCAACTGCATCCCTGGAGATCCCTCCAGGACTTATAAGCAGCTCAGCAGACCTGAGAGTCTCTTCTCGCCAACAACTGTTACAACTTACTTAAAACTGGGAAGGGCCTTGTGCATCCTGTCGGTTTCAGCAACCCCTGAGATTTGTGAATTGTTTACTACTTGAGCCTGTCAAGTTTTGTCATCTCTTGAGTCTTAATGATCCTCTTTCCAGGATGGAATGTTTTTGGAAACTGTTACAGGACACTGCCATAGATTCATGTGGGTGCTTGGCTCCTAGTTAGCAAAGCTTTGTGTGGAAATTTTGGAATGTGAAGCCTAGCTGACAGATGTAAGAACATAGAAGTGTAGGCTGGGCTCAGCTTCCAGCCATGTACTCTGATCCCGGTCCATTTAGATGCAAGTCAGGCTACATGCTTCCACAGCCATGAGTTCCATCATGTTTTTGCCAGCACAGCAGACTCTATTCTCTCAAACTGGAAGTCAAAGTAAGTCCTCCTTCCCTTCAGTTGCTTCAGTCAGGTATTTTATTACAGTGTGGAGAAAAGTAGCTAGTACTTGCTCACTCATGCGAACTGGTCTGTCCCAGCATCCAAAACCATGAGGTAGCAAAGACAGATAGCGTACATGCATCCCAGGCCTTAAGGGTCCCAAGGGGCCATGCCCCAGGGACATGTGCTTCAAGGTCATAGGCAGGTGTAACAATTACCTGCTACCTCACTAGGGACGGTGCTTCAGGACATGGCTAGAACCCACCCACTACAGTCCACAGCACTCCTTCCCATCCTCCAGCTCTTGGCTTCTGCTATGTTCCCTGACCTTTGTGGGGGTTCATATAGATGTCTCATTTAGGACAGAGAACTCAAGAGTCCCTTTTCCTCTTCACTTTGACCAGTTTTTGAGTCTTTGCACTAAGTGCTAACCTTCAGAAAGAGGCTTCCCTAGGCAAGGTTGGCTGCAGCACTCATCTATTTAAATATCTAGCAGGCAGTTTGACAAGATGTCTATTTAGCAAGACAACAGTAGTCGTCGTTGTCATAGTAGGCTCCTCTCTAGGGCCTACAATCTTCCAAGCCATGAACTTTTGATGGGATTAACAGTGCTAGGCATGAATTCCCTGCAGTGGAGAGGAAAACAGGTCCAATGCAAAAGCGATTGGTTACCCCCATAACCTTCATGCCACTACTGCATTAGTAGGCACAGATTGCCTGGGAGGTTGTTAGTGACATGCAGGGTTTGTTGCTGGGCAATACCACTGATGTCCTGTCTCCTCTAGTGATCTCCGTAGATCTCAGAACTATAAAAACCAGCCTTGGCCCACATTTGAGACTCAGCTAAAGCCAAGTGACATTTCAAAGTCCCTTGTTAAGGGAAATGTGAACGAAGAGATTTTACTCATTGAATTACATCTATGCTGCCCGGTCTTTATTCACCTTCCCCAAGCACAAGACACTCCTCCACTGAGGTCTTCTCATCTTCCATGGTTTTATTTGTGCTGCGTCTCTTCAGGACCCAACACAGGACCTGGCAGCTGTTGGATGGCGTAAATGGGGCATGGGCTGTTTCCAGAGTCATGACGACAAGGTGGGTGCGTCTGGGCTGTATGAGACAGGTAGCTGAGCAAGTCAGTAAGCAACATTGCTCCATGGTCTCTGCTTCAGTTTCTGCTTCTGTGTTCCTGCCTTGGCTTTTCTCAGTGAGGGTCTATAGCCTGTAAGCTAAAGTAAACCCTTTTGTCCTCAAGGTGATTTTGGTCATGGTGTTTATCATAGCATCAGAAACCAAACTAGTTTTAACACCCAAGAAAAGAGTCAGCTGGACCAAAGACTCTCTTACCTGTTCAAGCTGCCTGCAAGTCGTGCAGCGAGCTCCAGGGTTCCAGCTTTTGTGAGCTGTCTCCTTCACTGGGGTGGGCTTCAGTGATGCAGCTGCCTTCGAGTCCTCCCTGCTCCCATACGTCACCCCTTACCCATTGTCTTAGTCACTATTGCTGTGAGGAGACACCATGACCACGGCAACTCTTAAAAAGGAAGACATTTAATTTGGACTGGCTTACAGTTTCAGAGGGTTAATCCATTATCCTCGTGGTGGGGAGCATGGAGGCATGCAGGCAATCATGGTGCTGGAGCAGTAGCTGAGAGTTCTGCATCCTGATCTGCAGGCAGCAGGAAGAGAGAGAGAGACACTGGGTCTGGCTCGGGGTTCTAAGACCTCAAAGCCCACCCCAGTGACGCACTTCCTCTAATAAGGCTGCAACTACCCCAACAAGGCCACACCTCCTAATCCTAAGTAGTGACATTCCCTGATGACTAAGCAGTGAAATATATGAGCCTATGGGGGCCATTCTTATTCAAACCACCACATCAATATTCCAAATTCCTACAAATAGTATTGCTGTTTTAATCTGTCACCAGTTCCCTATATGATGAGTAGATGTTTGTTGACATCACCAGGAAAAGTCACACAATATGTATCCCCTGTGCACAAACCACAGCCAGGCCCTGAAGGTCAGGGGCCTCCATGGACAGCAGGTAGATGCTCAGAATTCAGAGGCACTTTTGACATCTCTCAGACTTGGACCTCCACAAAACCAGCTCTGGGCTAAGAACTTGAGACGGATGGTGGATTTGAGGTATCGATCTCAACAAATGGTGCATTCACCACTTCTTGTAGTCATAGCATAAATACCTGATAAAATGAGCTTAGTGGAGGGGGAGCTGGCTTGGGTTCATAGAACATGGTAGCAGGGAAGGAATGGCAGCAGGAATGTGAGGGGGGTCAGATGGCACCTGCAGTCAGGAAGCAGAGTGATGCATGCTGGGACTCTGTTCACTTTCTCTTTTTTACTCAGTTCAGGGTCCCAGACCATGGGATGGTGTCACTCACATTTAGGGTGGGTCTTCCTCCCTCACTTAACCTAATCTAGAAACTCCCTCGTAGGTGTGCCAAGAAGTGTGTCTCCTAGGTGATTCTTGATCCTGTCTAGTTGACAACCAGCATTACCCATCACAGTGTATTATTAGATCGCCTCTTTGATGTGGCCAGATAATTGGCAGAAGCTGCTCAAAAGGGTGGAGGTTTATTTTGGTCCATGGTTTCAGAGCACACACAGTGGGGAAGACATGCCTGGCATGTGGTGGAGGTTCCTCACATGATGGCAGACCAGGACACAGAGGCAGCAGTTGTAAACGGGCCCCAACTTTCTTTTCACACTCCTGCAAAATCAGTGACAAAAACCAGGCATCAAGGGGCTGGGGAGATAGTTCAGTTCGTAAAGTGCTTGCCACAGAATCACAAGGCCCTGAGTTTGATCCTCAGATTACACACACACACACACACACACACACACACACACACACACACACAGAGAGAGAGAGAGAGAGAGAGAGAGAGAGAGAGAGAGAGAGAGAGAGAGAGAGAACTGGCTGTGATGGTGCACACCTGTAATTCCAGCGCTGGGTAGGTGGGGACAGGAAGATCCCTGGAACTTGTTGCCCAGCTAGTCTCGCCTACCTGGTGAGCTTCCGGGTTCAGTGAGAGACCCTGTCTTTAAAAGGGGGGAGGGGGCTGGGGAGATGATTCAACAGGTAAAGTGCTTGTCCTGCAAGCATGATCACCTGAATTTGGATTCCCAGAGTGTCTGTAATCCCATTGACACCTACCAGGAGGTGGGAGACAGACAGGAGACTCTGCTGAAACTTGGGGTCACAAAGACTGGCTAATGCCCCAGGGAAGAGACCCTGTCTCAGAAAATGTGGAAGAGTGAGGAACAACACTGAAAATTGCCCTCTGACAGCCCACATGCCAGCTGTGCCACCGAGGGACCTGTATGCACCCACAAAAGCAAGAGTACACTCACACACACTAAAAATAAAAAGCGGAATAGCCCCCAGAGGAAGGACACCCAAGGCTGTCCTCTGACATCCCTGCAGATGTCACACACACACACACACACACACACACACACACACACCAGATGTGGTAATGCAGGCTGGTCATCCTAGCACCCAAGAGGCTACCTGGCAACTCTGTGTCAACAGCAGCAAAACTGTCCCAGCAAGTGAGTGTGGTTGGGACAGGGAGAAGAGAGCCCTGGGTGGGTCTGAGAGTTCTCTATTCTGTAAAGCCCCCACCTCCAGTCTTGCTGGTCCCTGAAAAGTCACAGCCCAGCCTGGGTCCGATGGACTACTGACTGTGGTGTCTGGGACTCAGGGGTCAGCCCTACCCCCAGTACTGTTTATTCTCCTTGGTGCTCCCCTGACAAGCTTGGAAGGAAAATGCATTCTTGCATTCTGTCCTTCTTCTCAGCCTCTTCAAGTTAAACTCCTAAGCTACCTCTGCGGGGATTTTTTTTTTTTTTTGGAATATATTTCTATGTGATTTGGGATCGTTTAGTAATTTTCCAGAAATACATTAACGGCTGCCTGCCTTTTTATGTAAATATTGTTTCCCCATTATAAAAATGATAACGATATTTGCCGTTTATTAAATACGCGCTGTATGCCAGGCGCTGCAACCTGGGGAGGATGGATGCTGTTATTGTCCTCATTTTTCAAATGAATAAACTGAAATTCAAATAAATATCTCGTGCAAGGTCACTTTTGAATTGATGTTGTCAAATCTGTCTGTCTCTGGGAGACGCGAGAGAATTAGATGCATGAAGCCATTCCCAGCCCCGCTTCCCTTGTGTTTCTTTGTGTGTGTGTGTGTGTGTGTGTGTGTGTGTGTGTGTGTGTGTGTGGCCACAGGTCAACATCAGATATCTTTCATAAATTCTCTCCACTTTATTTTTGGAGACAGGGTCTCTTGCTGAACACAGAGCTTATTAGTTCACCCAGGTTGACTGGCCATCGTACTCTGGTGATCCACCTGCCTCTGTCTCCCTAGCACTGGGATTATGAAGGTAAAGGACAGCATGCCTGGCTTTTTATGTGGGTGCTGGGGATTCAAATTCAGGCCCTCACACTTGCTTGCACAAGAAGCACTTTCCTGGGTGAGCTGTCTCCCCAGCGCTTGAGCTCCTCTTCCAAAGAGTGTGGAAAGGGAAATCATTTATTTACATCTCTGTAGACAGGTGTGGCCACGTGACCAGTTTTGACCATCAGATATAAGCACAAAGGATTGAGAAGAGGCTTGGAGGCAGATTCTGCCATTCACATCCCACTCTTTATTCTGCCTGGAATATTGGTCTGATACCCAACATCATAGCCGCCGCATTGTGGGGATGAGGTTAACTCCA
>CABHPR010149182.1:38201-40701 GCA_902168415.1 Peromyscus melanophrys | reverse complement strand
TGTGTGTGTGTGTGTGTCTGACTCTTTTGCCTACTTTTGGGACCCTTTTCCTCCTGCTGGGTTGCCTCATCCGGCCTTGATAGGAGGGTTTGTGCCTAGTCTTACTGTGACTTGTTTTGCCATGCTGATGGCCCTGGGAGGCTTGATCTTTTGTTGAAGGTAAACAGAGCAGGCGTGGATCTGGGGGAGAGGGGAGGTGGGAGACTGGGAGGAGTGGAGAGAGGGGAAATTGTGGTTCAGATATAATGTATGAGAATAATAATAATGATAATAATGATGATGATAATAATAATAAAGAGTACATGGTTGGTAACTAATCATACATGGTACCATCTCCCTTCAGAAAGAATAAATTGGGTTGAGAGTGATGGTGCGTGCCTGTATTCCTGTCACTGGGGAAGTTGAGGCAGGAGGATTGCAAGTTCAAGGGCAGCCTGGGCTATAGGGTGAAAGTCTGTCTCATAACCACAATGAAAGTAGCCCAGGCTGTCTACTCCAGAAATACCATACCCAGGTTCAGGCGCTGCCCCCCTTACACTCAGATGGTGCCTCCTGGGCCAGCTGACGTTATCTCAAGGCACGTTGGTTGGTTCATTGGTAAAAGCTTCAGCGAGGACCTTGAGAGAGAGTCTGTCCATACCCAGTGGTCAGCGTGATGCTGGGCTGCTGTGGGCTGATGCGGACGTGAGCGGATATTCTTCTGGAGTTCTAACCGATTCTCAGAAATTCTGTTTTTTTTGTTGTTTTTTTTTTGTTTGTTTGTTTTTGTTTTTGTTTTTGTTTTTCGAGACAGGGTTTCTCTGTGTAGCTTTGCGCCTTTCCTGGAGCTCACTTGGTAGCCCAGGCTGGCCTTGAACTCACAGAGATCCGCTTGGCTCTGCCTCCCGAGTGCTGAGATTAAAGGCGTGCGTCACCACTGCCCGGCCAGAAATTCTGTTTTAAAGTCAGTTGTGTGTGTGTGGTGTATATACATAAGTCTATAGGTGTTTATACTCTTATGCGTGTGAAGACGTTGGGTGTCCTCCTCTGTGCCCTCCATCTTACGGCTTTGAGAAGGTCTCTCACTAGGCAGGCTGTCCTAGTGAGCTCCTGAGATGCGCCTATCTCTGCCTGCTAATGCTGGTGTTACATGCCTGGCTTTTTTATTTGGATTTATTTTAACTAATTAATTAATTGATATTTACTTCCATTTTTATATTTATTCTATTTATTTTATTCTATTTATTTTATTTTAAATTTGAATCCCTTTTAGGTCCTTATGCTTGCAGAACAAGTGCACTTAGCCACGAAGCCCTCTCCACCATCTCTCAGTCAACTTTTAACAATTGTTTTTATTTATGTGTAGGTGTGTGTCTGTCTGTGTGAGTATATATGCCACATGGAGTCCAGAAGAGAGTGTCAGATCCCCTAGAGCTGGAGTTACAGGTGGTTGTGAGCCACCTGATGTGGGTGCTGGGAACTGATCTTGGGTCCTCTGGAAGAGCAGCAAATACTCACAACCACTGAACCACCTGGCCCTTGACTAACTGATGTGTGTGAATGTTTATATATGTGCATAGCAGAGGCCAAAGGCCAACTTCTGGTAGTCATTCCTCCAGAGCTATCTACCTTGCTCTTTGAGAACGGCTGTCTCACTTGCCAGGACCTTACCTGATTAGATTGGCCAGCCTCGAACCCCAGGTGATCCACCTGACTCTGCCTCCCTCCACAGCACTGGGATTAGAGGTTCAGGCCACCATGCCTGGCTTTTTATGTGCATTTCAAGGATCAAACTCAGGTCCTCACGTTTGCAGGACAAACCCTTTACTGACTGAGCCATCCCCTCAGCTCCTGATGATCATAATTCTTTCATTTGTTTTATTTGTAATTGTGTGTAGGTGTGGGTATGTGCACACAAGTGTGCTATTCTTTCCCTGGGTGCCCCTCTTCCTACTAACCTGGTGCTTAACTCTATGTTATAATTTCTTCTTCAAATCTATACTTCATACTGGCTCATCCTGAAATCCTTCTCTGCGGCGAAGTCAAGAATCCGGTTTTCTTATGACCCCAATCTGGGGTGTTTCTCTGGACCACATCTTGTCTGGCTGCTGCTGACAGTTTCATCCTCTGCAGGGGTTCATGTGGCTATGTTGGGACTCTGGCTAGTCTCTTGAGAATGAGTTGTCATAGAACTATTGAACCCGGTCCCTGAACCTCTTTAACTTCCTGTTTCACTATATGACGTCTCCCACGCACTCTTTCCATCAAGCCAACCCCATGTTTGATGTCATGAGACAGATATCATTAGGGCAGAGCAGAAGCACTGTCATGCTCTCAGACCCCCGGAAACTTGAACAACATGAACAGCTGCTTTTCTTTACATAACCCCCAGTCTCGGGTGTTTTGTGATTACAAGAGCAAACAGACCACTGATACATCGCCTTCCAACCTCCACTCACTAATATTTGTGTGTGCGAACGTGTAGCTGTGTTACATGTTCATGTGTGTGCAGTTGTGAGCA
>CABHPR010149182.1:0-24475 GCA_902168415.1 Peromyscus melanophrys | reverse complement strand
AGAGAGAGAGAGAGAGAGAGAGAGAGAGAGAGAGAGAGAGAGAAACAGAAAAGGATCTAAGATGAGGTGATTCATTCACCAGCCACCAATCCTTTCCACTCCCAGAGTGCCTGACCAGCCCACTATAGAGTTCCTCTAGTGTCAACCCCTATAGTTTCTATCTCGACTCAGTGTCAATGGAGGCTGGGACCTTCCAGAAGAAGAGTCCCCTTCTCAAGGGAAGTTTATGTGATTGTCATTCTCTCTACAACTCCTGGAGCTGTGGGCTAGAGTTTCCTCACAACCCCAGAACCCCACTTTTCTTTTCCCTCAGCATTTGGTCCACAGAGGAGTTGCCCAGAGATGGGACACTATTAGCTGTGGATTTAGAGTTTTAAGAAGCAACCCACTTACTCTGCTCTTGAATTTTGAAGTTGAAAGTCCAACTTGGACCCTCAGCTTCTGAGGATGCTGTAACTATAGCAACAGCTCTCCAAGCAACAGTAAATATTTGCAAGAGAGAAACAAGAGGAGAAGGAGGAAGAGAGCCAGGGCTTGGGGAACAGGACTTTGCCCTGGGCATTTGCAGATGACTGGAGGCTGTTCCTGGGCTCCCAGGGGCCCCTCAGAAGCTTGCAGTAATAATTGCCAGGGGCAGGGCTGGATGAACACCAGACTATCTCAGTTCCGTTCTCCCAGGTCTCTAGGACAGGTGTTCTCAGGATAGGCGTTCAGGGCCTTCTCTTCTCTCACTATGTATGCATACTTAGACAAATCCCTTCTGTTCCTTTTATATATTTTTATTGTGTGTGTGTGTGTGTGTGTGTGTATGTGTGTGTGTGTGTGCACGCGCGCGTGCGCGCGCTACAGTGTGCATGTGGAGGTCGGAGAACAACTTGCTGGAGTCAGCTCTCTCTTTCCACCCTGTGGGTATCAGGGATGGAACTCGAGATGATAAGCTTGGCAGCAAGCACGTCTACCCACAGTGCCACCCTACTGCCCTCCCCAGTTCAGTCTCTTAAGTCTCAGTCACCTCATCCTTGTGACAGGAACACAGAACTGGTTGTCTTGGTGGGGATGTTGTGTGGCTAAAGGAATCCTAGAGTGTCCTCCTGGAGCAGAACTATAAAGAACCCCACCCCCAGTTCTCCCAGAGTTCCCGAGCAAAAGATGATCAAGAGCTTCGGGTTGGGGCCGGTGCAATGGCTCCGTCAGTAAACTGCTTGCTACGCAAGCAGGAGGACCTGAGTTCAAGCCCCTAGAGCCCCCTTAAAAAGCTGGACATGATGGCGCATGCTTGTGATCCCCGTATTGGAAAGGCAGAGACAGGTGGATACCCGGGACTCACTGGCCAGCCAGCCTGACCAAATCAGCACATTCCAGGTTAGTGAGGGACCCTGTCTCTAACACACACACACACACACACACACACACACACACACACACACACACACACCCTACATTCCTCTTTGACCCTCAAGACTCACACAACACAACTGAGCCAGACTCCAGCTGTATAGTGTTGCCATCATCTCAGGCCTTGGGGGCTCACCCTTGCCCAGCTGTTTCCAGCTGTGCAGTCGTACAGATGGAATGGTGTGCTTTCTGCAATGTACTCAAGCCTAACCACAATCTAGGTCAGGGCCCTGAGTGCACCAGGCACAGGGACAGTGTGTGTAGAGCAAGTCTCAGCAGAGAGAAGGCAGGGAATCAGAGTCCTGTGTCCCTCAGATGCTGGCAATGTGGCCCTAGCATCCCCAGTGCCCCAAAGGAAGCTTGATCCCGGGCTTTCCCAATGAGGCAGTCCCCATCACCACGGGTTTCCAGGTTAACTGATCCCTGTATACACCTTGCTTTGTAAATAGGCCAAATGGTGCATTTATTTTTAAATTACATCTCAAGGGGTGCAAAGGATTGAATGCATCTTATTAGCGAGAGAATGAGACAGGCAGTGTGATCGTGAAGAATATATTGTCAAGACAAACATGGTAAAGTTTGGCTTTTTTTTTTTTCAAGAATCTGAGCTTCAGTTTCCTGACCTGTAAATGGGTGGTCTCTGGGTTCCTTCAAAGTGACTCTGAATATTCCCCATGGATGTTTCGGGCAACTCTCCTGGGAGCTGTTTCCACGCTCACGCATGTAAATTTTTTTTTGTCTGTTTGCTTGGTGCCTCTTGTAGCTTCTGTATTTATTTATTCTATGTTGGTTGCACTGGGAACCCCTAAAATAGAACAGGAGAGGAAGCTGTGAGGAGGGCCCCAATGGGAGGACCTGGGCCAGCGGCACAGTGGGATGTAGTTTGTACATCCGTTCACACCTGGGCTGTGCAGAGACCTGAACCTCATGCAGGACAAAGTGATCCTTCTGGCCACAAAATTCAGCCAAGAGGGGCTGGGAGGTAATTCATTTGGCAAAGTTCTGCTGCATAATAAGCAGGAGGCTGCCCTGGAGGGCGTGTTAAAAGGTGCCTGTGGTCACAGCCCTGGGGAAACCGAGACAGGAGCAGTAAGCTAGTCTAGCCCAGCTGGTGAGCTCCAGGTTCAGTGAGAGACCCTGACAAAAAAAAAAAAAAAAAAAAAAAGGAAGGCTGGGCGGATGACTGGGTGAGCAAAGTGCTGACTGTGCAAGTATGAGGGGTGTGTGTGTGCTCGTGCGCACGTGTGCGCATTTGTGTGGTGTATGGTGTGTGAGTGTGTAGTGTGGTGTGTGTATGTGTGTGTGGTGTGTATGATGTTGTGTGTGTGTGTATGGTGTGTATGGTATGTGTGAAATGTGTGTGTGGTGTGTATGCTGCGTGTGTGTGTGTGTGTGTGTGTGTGGTGTGATATGTGTATGGTATGTGTGAGAGATGTGTGTGTGGTGTGACATGTGTATGGTATGTGTGAGATGTGTGTGTGGTGTGTGGTGTGTAGGTCAGAGGTTAGTGCCAGGTGTCTTCCTCAATCACCACTCTCCACCTTATTATTATATTTTAAAGATTTATTTTTACTTTGATTTGTGGGTGAGGGATGCTGCTGGTGTGGGGGAGCTCTTGGAAGTTAAAAGAGCTCATCAGATCCCCTGGAGCTGGAGTTACAAACTGTTGTGAGTGCTGGGAACACTCACATGTTGGGGATACAGAGATGTGGGGAACTTTGGGTTACACTGCTCTGCCATTCCTGCAAGTCCATTAGGAGCCTGGGCATCAGGGGAGGTGTCGTTAGGGTTCCTGTGTCTTGGGTTTGCTTCCCTGATCCAATCTAGACCTGTGTGTTTTAATCCTCCCAGAAGGAGGCCAGCATCTCTAGGAGGGAACATGAGGGGTCTTTTGCAAGAACAGTAAGTGCTCTTAACCACTGAGCATCTCTCCACCTTATTTTGTGAGACAGGGTCTCAGTGAACTTGGAACTCACTGGTCAGCAACAGAGATCCCCTTGTCTCCACCTCCCTGGTGCTGAGATCACAGGTAAGAAGCATATATGTGCTGGGGATCTAAACTGAGTTCTAACTCATTGTCTGAGGCCTAAACACACACACACACACACACACTGTGGCGGCTAGTTTTATGTCAACTTGACACAAACTCCAGTTATCTGAAAGGAGGAATCCTCAATTGAGAAAATGCCCCCATAAGATCCATCTGTAGGGCATTTTCTTAATTAATGATCAATAAGGGAAAGCTCAGCCCATTGTGGGTGGTGCCATCCCTAGGCTGTTGGTCCTGGGTTCTATAAGAGAGCAGGCTGAGCAAGCCATGAGGAACAAGCCAGTAAGCTGCACCCTTCCATGGCCTCTGCATCAGCCCCTGCTTTTTGGTCATGGTGTTTTCGTCACAGCAATAGAAACCCTAACACACACACACACACACACACACACACACACACACACACACACACGCACACACACACACACACACACACACACGCACACACACACACACACACTTGCAGGATCCAAGTTTTGGGCTGAGATGTAGCCCCTTTGTGATCTATGTCGTCGCCTTAAGCATGGAAATTCAGGGTTGACTGTTGTTCCCTCAGGACACTGTCACTTGTGTATGAGGACAAGTGACAAAGACATGCCAGTGTACCCCCAAGCTGCAAGCGTCTGCGACTTACTTCTGCTTGAACAGGATTTTTAAATGTGCTTGAGAATATTTGCACTGACAATGGCCGTGAATAGGAGTGCTTTGCAGAGCGGGCAAATTTGCTTTGTGCTTCTTTGAGAAAACAAAGGGAAACCAGCAGCCCGTCAAGGCCAAAGTGATAGAACCAAACGCTCGCTCGCAGCCCTGGCCTTGATGAGCTTCCAGTGACAGTCAAATCCTCTCCTGCAAATGTTCCCCCTCCTGGAGTCGTCGGTCTGCGACAGCTCTTGATTGGATCATGTGGACCGAGGGAGCATTAAAAAAGCCTCTATGCTTGCCATATGGATGCTCAAAGCTGCCATCCCAGCGCTCTGGAGCAGAGGAAGGAAGACTGCAGGTTGAAGGTCAGCCTGGGCTATATGGTGACTTCAAAGCCAGCCTGGGCTACAGAGAAAAACCCTGTTTAAAAAAAAAAGAATCTTTGTGAGCACTGGGGAAATGGCTCCGTAAGTGAAATCTTGCTGTGCAAGCATGAAGACCTGAGTTTGAATCCCCTGGCACACTGATACATGCTTATAACACCACAACTGGTCAGGTGGAGACGGGAGGATCCCTGGGATGTGCTGGAGATCCAGTCTAGTCAAATGGTCAAGCTCCAGGTTCAATAAGACTCTGTCTCAAGAGGTAAGGTCATGTGATTGAAGAAGACATCAGCTGTCACTGTGGTCTTTACTCAAAGGTGTGTGAACACATCTCTCTCTCTCTCTCTCTCTCTCTCTCTCTCTCTCTCTCTCTCTCTCTCTCTCTCTCTCACACACACACACACACACACACACACATGAGTCTATGAAAAATGTCCCAGCCCCCCAGGTCTACTCAGGTGAAGGCTTTCTGAGATGATAACTTGCATAATATTTGGTTTAACCATCCCTCTCATGCTAGGCTGTAAGGTGATACTGGGATCACTCCACACAAATAGGATCTGGAAATCCATATGGGATTAAACCGGGTCATGGGTGAATATGGTTTCTACTAGTTAGAACACAATTGTCTGTGTGAGGATTTGATTCTTGTTCTTTATTATTATTATTATTATTATTATTATTATTATTTTAATTTATTTAATTTTATTTTTATGTGCATTGGTGTGAGAGTGTCAGATCCCTGGAACTGGACTTACAGACAGTCGTGAGCCACCATGTGGGTGCTGGGAATTGAACTCAGGACCTCTGGAAGAGCAGCCAGTGCTCTTAACCACTGAGCCATCTCTCCAGCCCCTGAATGCATTCTTTTGAGTCACTCTCTTTGTGGTTTCCTAGACACTATAATTAGCATCTTAATTTATAGCAATCTAGTTCCGATTAGTATTAATTTAATTACAGCGGTGGCCCAAATTTTGCTTTCTCATAGCTCCATTCTCTTCCCAGCGGTCTGTTATTGTTACACAAATGACAACTTCGTATACTGTGTCCGTCAGTGCAAATTTATAATTATTGCTTTGTGTAATTGTCTTTTAAATCATATAGAAGAAAAGAACCACACACACAAATTGTATTCAAACTCCCTTGGATAATTTCCCACACAGCTACTCTTAACAATTGGTCTCTGGTTCTGTTTCCTCCGTCTCCGTCACAGTCCACCCTTGTTTCGTCTCCTTCTCTGACTCCTAGTCACTGTGGCCACGTCCCTAGCTGTGTCAGCCCGCTTTCCACCGCCTGTGACGAAACACCCAAGGACACTCACTACACAGAGGAAGGCTCCCTTTAGTTCCTGATTTCAGAGGGCTCGGTCTGTGGTCACTCGGCCTCAGTGCTGTGGGCTGTGGCAAGGGAGGACATCATCACGGCAAGGATAGTGTGTGGGAGCAAAGCCTCTCTCCTCATGGTAGCCAGGAAGGGGAGAGAGGGAGAGAGGGAGAGAGAGAGATTGAGAGAATGATGAATCTATCTACTCAAACTTGTCTCTACCTCCTACATTCTACCAATAATACCATCAAAACATGGCCGGTGAGAGTGCTCAGCAGGTGAAGGGGCTTGCTGCCAACGCTGACAGCCTGAGT
This sequence comes from Peromyscus melanophrys, assembly GCA_902168415.1. NCBI lineage: Eukaryota > Metazoa > Chordata > Mammalia > Rodentia > Cricetidae > Peromyscus > Peromyscus melanophrys. The sequence goes on along the minus strand of CABHPR010149182.1, from coordinate 18,371 downwards.
TCTATCCCTGGGACCTACCCAATTAGAAGGAGAGAACCAACTCCCATAAGTTGTCCTCTGATTTCCACATGTATGCCTCAGAGTGCACATACAGTGAGACCTTCCACATAGTGAGAGCTGGTGCTGGGTTCCTGGAGTCCAGAAGGACAGAAGCCTGCCTTCTGATCAGCAGACACCTGGTGCCAGCCTCCCTTGGTTTTAGCTGTGGTTTTTATCATGTTCATTGATCATCAGGCTACAGTTTCCATGGTGATCCTTAACCAACAAGAGAATTCAAGAGGTGTCCTACCCCACCCTTGTTAGAGGAGCAAGTTCACTGCGGGAGTGTTCTTCAGCCTCCAGCAAAGGTTAAGTATTTTGGGTTGGGAAACTGAGTCCATGGGTCTTTCTTCAGAGGGGAAGCTCAAGACATGAAGAACTCACTATTGTGTGTGTGTGTGTGTGTGTGTGTGTGTGTGTGTGTGTGTGAAATTGTGTGTGCTGGTCAGAGGTCAACTATTGGCACTATTCCTCAAGAGCCATCTACCTTTATTTTTAATAGAACATCTTTCATTTATTCTTTCACTTCATACATGTAAACAATGTATCTTGGTCATATCCACTCCCTCCCCCTCCCCCTGCCGCACTGATTCCCCTCCATACATTCCCCTGCCCCCTTCCTGTCCGCTCTGAATCCTCTCTGAACTGCTGCCTGTGTTGACTACTGTGTTGATCTACTTGGGTTGATCCTGTGCAGGTCTTGTGGTGGTAACTGTGGTGGTTGGAACGGGAATGGGCCCCAGAAGTTCAGGTTTGGAAGCTTGGTCCCCAGGTGGTGGACTATATAGAAAGGATTAGGAGGTGGGTCCCTGGGAGTGGGCTTTGGGGTTTCAAAAGCCCATGCCAGGCTCGGTCTCGCTCACGCTCTCTGTTTCCATCTTGAGGATCAGATGTAAGCTCTCAGCTAACTGCTCCAACACCATGCCGACCTGCCTGCCGCCATGCTCCCTGCCATGACCATCATGGACTAACCCTCTGAATCTGTAAGCGAGCACACCGTGAAATGCTTTATTTTTATAAGTCGCCGTAGTCATGCTATCCCCTCACAGCCACGGTGACCCTATTACAGTGGCCCTTAGTGGCACTGAGTCCCCTGCTGCAGTGGCCAGGCCAAGTCCTGAAGACAGTATTCCCGGCACATCTCTCCATCCTCTGGCTGTTACATTCCTTCCTCCCCTTCCTCTGCAAGGCTTCCTGAGCCTTGGCACCTGTATTCTTTTTTGAAACAAAGGCCACACACTGGCTTGGAACTTCCTTGGGCTAAAATGGGTGGCAGGTAGCTGAGATTACATGTATGTCCCTCCAGGCTTTTTAATTTTTTTTCTGAGACGGGGTCTCACTATGTAGTCTGGCTGGCCTCAGACTCAGAGAGATCTTCCCACCTCTGCCTCCCAAATACTGGGATTAAAGATGTGTGCCACCGGGACTGGCCCCATGCCCAGCTTTTAAAATGTGAGTTCTGGGACTTGAACTCAGAACTCGGGTCCTTGTGCTCACCAGGAACGCTCTTTACCCACTGAGCCATCTCTTTAGCCTGTGTGGATGATTCTTCTCTGCTTTTACATCAAGTAGGTCAAATGTCTGACAAGAAGACCAGTAAGATAAGGACAGCTGGTGTCTCTTGTCCTTAGGGCAGGTCAGCAGGGAGTACTTTGGCCCCGTACTCTCGGTTCCCAAGCTGCCTCAGTCACAGAAAGGAAGCTGGCTGAGCAGGGCTTCCCAGTGGGCAGCACCAGGAGACAGGCAAATCAGCTCAATACCCGGCAACAAGAAACTCCCAAGGCACCTTATATGTATGTGGGGAGTGGGGTGGGTGTGCGCCCAAGAGTGTGCATGCAGCCCAGAGGTGAGTTTAGAGACGCTCCTCTATCTCTGCACCTTATATTTTGATAGGGCCTCTCACTGAGCCTGGAGCTTACTGACTGGCTAGGCTGGGCAGCCAATGACCTCCAGGGATCCCATCCCCTACTAGAGCTGGTGTTAACAGACTTTTGCTGAGACCTTGTGCTCAGCCTTTTTCTTTTCTTTTCTTTTTAACATGGGTGTTAGGGATCTGCTCAGCACTTGCTTTTACATCACTTTATGGACTGTGCCATCTCCCCAGCCCCCTAGGTACCTTTCCACGAGAGCTGCCTGTGTAGTCTCACCATGAAAGGGATTAAAAATAAACTGCTCTCCACCAGCTTCATCATGTAGAACTCCAAAGGCCCCCAAGCAGGGCATCTGGCCTAATTTCATGTTCTACCCAACACTAATGATGCTCAGTCTGCCAAGTAATAATTCACATTGAAAATAGACTCTAGGGAGCTCTGTGACCCACCGATCTTGGTTTTGGAGGCTGAGTCCCACCAAGGAGCCTTAGTATTAAGTACATCTGACATATGAAGTTGGGTGGCCCACAGTTAGATGCCACTTTCCATATAATTGAAAACATTGCTTTGCAGCTGCCAAGAGAGTAGACACAGAAATGGAAAGTGGTGGCAGTAAAGAGACCATCACCATGCCAGCCAGAGCCAGGTGGGCACACAGAAGGGGTTCTGGAAGGATGCAGTGGCATCTGGCCCTGCAGAACCAGAAGGCAGAGGTGAATAGGAAGGGGCAGAGGAAGGTACAAGGTCTCCAGGTCTGCCTTGCACTGGCTATGGAAGCCAAAACCTGGGCTGAAGAGCGCTGGCTTCATAGCACAAGGACTTTGGTTCTATCCCCAGTGCTGAGGAGAGAGGCAGCCTAGCTTACCTGGGGAGTTCCAGGTCAGTGAGAGACTGTCTTGACATTAAAAGGGGGGAGGGGAGCTGGAGAGATGGCCCAGGAGGTAGAGCTCTTGCCAGGTAAGCTCAAGGGTCAGAGTACACAGTAGTGTGTCTGGGACCCCGGCTTTCCTGTGGTGAGATGAGGGCCAACAAGAAAACCCCCAGAAGCTAGCCTGGCAACCACAGAGCAAACAGAAGACCCTGTTTCAAACACAATAGAATGTGAGGACCAACACCTACGGTTTTCCATCGATCCCCACACACACCCAATGGTGGGCAAACATGCAAGTGTGCACACTTACACACTCATAAGCAAAGGTTGTTTTTAAGGTGGACAGTGCTTGAAGAATGAGACCGCCACTTGCACACACACACACACACACACACACACACACACACACACACGTATCTGCACACATACACACAAGAGAATCCAAATGCCACTTTTGACTGTTCTTTGAACTCGTCTGTGAATTGAGACTGGCTTTCAGGGAGCTGCGTTAAATATATTAATGAGATGTGGTAAAAGCACCTATACAGAGAAGGTGCAGAGCTGAGCTCAGGGTCTTCTTGGATGGGCTGGGGACAGATGGTCTGCTGGACGCCCATAGCATGATGCTGAGGAAGGAGGGGGACACCCCTGGACCATATACTACTCCAAGTATCAACACTCCATGTCCTTCAGAGACAGGTGTGTCTGTCCACAGGGGTTAGGCTTGGGCAAACCCAGTCAGCCATACAATAGTCAGGAAACACAAAGTCCCATCCCTCCCAAACTAGCTGGATTCCAGTGTGTGTGTGTGTGTGTGTGTGTGTGTGTGTGTGTGTGTGTGTGTGTGTGTGTGTGTGTGGAGAGAGAGAGAGAGAGAGAGAGAGAGAGAGAGAGAGAGAGAGAGAGAGAGAGACTCAAAGCATCTTCCAGTACACTTTAATCAAAATTCCATCATCACAAGAGCTCTTGTGGCATACAATGTCAGGATGGGCATGTCAACTTGGTCCTACAAATGGAACATCCATGGATCCACACTTCAAACACATATGAAAAATAAAATATATAATATTTATAGCTTTATAAATTTCCCCACTGAATCACTTTCTCTTTAAAATAAATTATGATATATGATGTAGCCTGGAGTCACTAAGCAAGTAGCAGCCAAATGACACCCGTTTTCTCCAAAGTTCTGGGGGGAAATACTTGGTGGGGACAGTCAGATGCTCACAGGAACCAATGTGGCTTACAAAAACAAGCTCACTCTTCACAGTGGGCTGAGCATCAAAAGAATATGGGAGGCTTCTAATAGCTGTTCGTTTTTTTGTGGGGAAGAAAGTAAATCCCCAAACCACACCGAATGTTGTAGAAGCTGCAAATGAACTTTTGGCACCAGATGAGAAGAGCAGCTTTTCAAAGCCAACCCAGCGATGATCCTTAGAAGCGTGGGGTCTGAGAGGTGGCAGAGGGAGAAGAAGGCTGTGGGGGACCTTCCCCATGGGTGGTCTCTGCTTTGGGGATGGCGGGGATTGTCTGGGCAGCTGGCCCCCCACCAGCTGCGATTCCCTCAGAGGGAAAGACCAGAACGTACAGGAACACTGAGGGAGAGACCATTTTGCGGATGGGGGTAGCGTCTTTGCGATGTGTTCGGTCAAAAGCAGGGATGTGCACACACACAAGGGACACAGGCCACCCCAGCAGGATGGCCACACAGCCATCAAAGGGGACAAATAGGAAGCACACACGGGAGACCAAGGATCCGAAGCACAGGTAGGGCTGGGCTCCATTAGCATTTACAGGGGCTGGAGGAAGGGCTCACAGACTTTAACAGAATCCCAGCAGGAAGTGGCTCAGGACTCTTCCCGAGGGATCCTGGTACTACCCCCCTCCCCCGAAAAACTGACAAAAATCAGAAGAAACAAATGAGCCTAAGACAAGGGTGGCCACACAGCTGTCTTGGAGGTTTCCTGGGAATAAGCTCTGGCTCTTTTCTGTTCAGGCCAGAGGTTTTAGTTGAACTGGGAAGTAGATGGCCTTGAACTCCCCAGAACAGCCCGATCTTGGCCTCCTGGACAGGGAGCTACAAATCCAGGAGACGCTCCTCGCACGTCTCCACGGGCCACTTGGAAGCCCCTCCAAACACATCGACATTGTTGTCCACCCACGGGATGATGTTTCCAGGCATGTTCGTGGAGCAGTTGGCGATGTTGATGATTTCTTGCGCCCGGAGGACACGGTCCCATATGTTGAACTGGCTAAGCTCTCCGACAAAGGCCTGTGTGGCATCAAATCTGCCTCCCACGGTGTCCTGGAAAATGGAAACAAGACACTTTGGGGCAGGCTCACAAGGAGAACTGGCCTCCTGACTCTCCAGGGAAGCAAGATGGAGAGAACCATGGATTCTACAGGTCCTGAAGCCCCATGGCATTTGAGGTGTGGGAAATGGCTTTACTGAAACCACCCATTTTACACAGGGGAAACTGAGGCAGAAGGGAAAGACAGTTGCCTAAAGCCTGACTCCGCCCCTTTCAGGGGAGAAGTAATGGAGGAGATGAGGAAGGAGGCCATGAATGAGACGGTGAGCCCTCAAAGTGCTTAATGATCACCAAGCTAGCTCTTCCCTGCCCGGGACCAGCTGGCTTCTTTCCTGCTCCTCACCTAGATAGTTCCCTGAATCATCTTCCCAGTTCCCCCGCAGGTACCCTAGGTGCAAATGCAGGCACTCACAGGACACTGGAGATGCCTTCCTATAAGGCAGCTGGACCTGAGTCACTAGGTGACCCTGTGACTACAAGGACACTCCCACACCTCTTTGTCAGATACTACATTGCAGTGTCTTGGGCTTTGCAGCTAGGGAGCTTCCTCACAGGGCTGGCTGTCAGGACACAGCGGCAGGGTCTGGGAGAGAGATACCTTGGGCAAGAACAAGGGGATCCTGGGTGGTTGAGTTGCACAGCCCCCTCTGCAGACTCCCTGAGCAAGTACCCACCTGCTCCTGCCCCAGGATGAGCACACCCCCAGGCTTGATGGGGTGCCAGGGTGCCAGGTTCTCCCCAGTGCCGAGCTTCTCCCCGTCCTGGAATGCTTCCCACATGCCATCTCGAGTGGTCCAGGTGATGCAGATGTGGTGCCACTTGCCATCACTAACAAACAAGGGCAGCTGTGCGACCTGTGGGTATCAACAGGCAGGTGAGGACTTGCCAGGGCCCAATCCCACAGATTGCTCCAGGGATGGGAGTGGACCGTCACCTGGAGGCCTAGGGCTACTCTTCTTTCCACTACCCAGCATTCATTCCTGCTGGGCTCCCCCTCCCTGTCTTGTGAGGGATACACCTAACCCATCTGCCTTGCATGTGGCAATCTCAGGACACTGGACATTCTTGGTTCTGGGTCTGGCTACAGACTGACCCTCCCTTGCCAGCCTGACCAGTTCCTGACCAGTAGCACTCAGGGACCTGTGGGTGTACAAAGCCTCACCAGTGCCAAGGGAAGGGCAGGAGGCTCCATGCATGTGTCTGTCAGCATAGTACAGAGCACATACAGACCATGCACATACAGACCCCACACTCAACTACAGGAACCCCCTAGCAGCCTGTGAGCACTAGGCGAGGACAGCCCTGTTGTTACTGTTGGTCTCCTAGCAACCTGAAGTCTCCCTCTCAGGAATTGAATGTTTACAAGAGGTCTAAAGGGAGAGGAAAACAAGGCTCTCAGGCACTACATTGTTATTTAGAACAATAAATCCTTAGCTCAGGAAAGTTGTCTCTGCTAGAAGACTCGCAGGCTCACTCCACTGCACAGAACTTTCCACTTCTCTACGGTGCTCCCTAAGTAAGCAAACACCTCCCAGTGACAGTTTGACAAAGATCACAGATAGACAGGGGTCTCCTCTGTGCCAGTCCCAAATGGAGGCTGGGCTTGGGGCATCTACAGCAGGGGCAGCCATTTAATGCTGGACTAAGGACATTCTTTTTTTGTGTTGGATCTGACTTTAGAAGAAGAGAGACAGTTTTGCTGTGTGCCACCAGCAGGCTTTAAATTCACAGTCATCCTGCATTATCTTCCCAGTTACTGAGAGCCTGCCACCGAGCCCCACTAGGTGGCTGAGTGACCAGAGGCTCCAAATTAGTCTTTCAAGGAGACCACACTCCTGAATGCCTATGGAAATGGAGCATCTGCGCTGGGAAAGGCAAGACTACAGACCAGCAGAGAAGAGCAGTTGCCAAGGGCTGGGCAGGCACTGGCTGCAATGGTGAATGAGGGAATGTGGCAGAGGGCTGTTCTATATTTTTATTGTGTGATTATAAAACTGTATGCATTTGTCAAGGTCAGCTAAAACTGAAACGTACACTTCAAGGGTCAGTTTTGCCATGTGTAAGATGTATCTCAACACATATGACCCCTTTGAAGTGTATGCCTACACTCTCACATGGGTACCCTCAACCAGAGCATCTGGAGAGGGACCACGCGGGCTGCCCCTGCATGTGGAGTCCGCTTTCCTACCCCTTCCACTCCTTCAACATCTGGATCCTCTACTGCCTCTTGGCCAGACTCGGAACCCAGGTCTCCATGGGCTGCAGATTCGCTATGCTACCCCCATCCCACTGCCAGCCCTCTGGAGTGGGAGCGCCTCCTCCACACTGAGGAGGTGGTGAAACAGGTTATGGCTGGCCAGGATCTGCTCTGTGTGACTTTGGCTGACTTCCTCCAGTGTCTATGCCCTTGGACACCAGGGTGAAGTTCGAGCAGGCCTCACCTTGTCGTTGATGAGGAGCTCGATGGGATTATTACCCCACTCTATCAGCACAATCTCATTGGCTTGCCCAGGCACAGCATAGGAGAATGGCGTGCCGATGCCCGGGGAGGCGCTGGACCGCAGCCACAGGCAGATGGTGAAGGCGTACAGCTCGGGCAATGTCTTCTTGATCTTGCCATACAGGTAGTTTGTGCGGAGAGGAAGGGACACTTTGAATGCATCTGGTGACTTGAATGCACTGTTGCCTGGGTAGAAGGAAAAGGGGCTATAGCAAGCCAGCCTGGCCAAAGTACACCTCATCAGGACCCATCACTCAGGCAGACCCAGAGCACTTCAGCTCCTGGTCAAAGGGCCCAAATCCAGGAAGCTTACACTCTGGTGGGGGAAGACAGACCAAAGCCAGTAGAAGGGAAAAGGGACAGAGAGGCAGTGATGCCCGTTAGGAGGACAGTGGCTAGAGGGAGACTAAAGGGTAGATAAAGAATCATGAGAAGCCTGTGACGTGAGAAGGCCTGTGGGTTTGGGCCCCCACACGCAGTCTGTTAGGAAAGAGGCCTCTGGGCTAGAGAGCTAGCCCAGCTGCTAAGCACACTTGCTGCTCTTCCGGAGGACTTGGGTTGGATTCCCAGCAGTCACATGACAACTCACAACCATCTGTATCTCCAGTTCCAGGGGTTCTAACCCTCTCTCTGGCCTCCACAGGCGCTGTACAAACATGGCATACATACATATATCCAGGCATATATACAAACAACAAACATTTTCTTTTAAAGAAGCCTCTTCATTCCCATCTATCTGTATAAAAGCCTTGCTGTGTAGCTTGTTGCCCAGGCTGGCTTTGAACTCACAATCCTTCTGCCTCAGCCTAGCAAGTAATGGGTTTACAGATGTGTACCACCACAGCCTGCAAGGCTTCTTTAAATCCACAAGGAAACAACACAAAAACAAAAACACCCAACTCTGGTCCTTTCCGATGGCCATTTTCTAGCCTCACAGTCTCGATGACTAGAAACTAGAGGAAGAGCCTAGAGAGATACTGGATTTAATTTTCTTGTTCTGTAAAGCCAGGAAAGTCTTCCTCGGCTGAGTCTTGTTTCCTCCCATCTTTCCTGGAGCTCTCAGGAACCCTCTGGCTTCTTCCATAAGGGCAGGCTTGGAAACCCGAGGGACCGGGGCTTGGAGGAGGAAATGTCTCTGGGCACACGAGCACTCGATAAACACTTGTGAGCAAGCTAGCCTGCGTTACTTGTCAGCGCAAATGATTAGCACTGCTCAGGTGAAGGCATCAGGCTTGAGGTCTGGACACTACAGCTTTACTCAGAAGTGGCAGTTTGTCTCAGTCCCTGCTGGGAAACCCTTTGCTCCTACATGACCTTTCCTCCTCAAGATGGGCTGCATTGCTGGACTTTTTTTCTGTAATGTGGAACCAGGGGCAGACAGATACTTGCAAAGGTACCCTCACCCTCAGGCTAACACCTAGCCAGACCTTTAGCCCTTCCAGACCTTATCGGTAGTGGTGAGACACACACCCCACCCCCCCACGCCATTCTCAGGCTGTCCTCATGTATGCAGCACCTCTGAAGCCTTTGCAAACAAATTCTTACACGGCATGTAACTTTCAGTACAGCCTTGATTTAAGCTCAAATTGATGTAACAGTTGTGTTACCCAAAGTTTGCAAAGAACTAATTGATTCTGTGAGTGGCCGTAGTGAAAGCTTTCCTTGTACACAAGGATCAGATCCTGCTAGTGAAGGAGACTCACTTTTCTTCACTCATCAACAACTACTTATTAAGCACCCCTAAAGGACCAGACAGCCAGACAACCTTACTCCATCATGATCTTCCAAATTGAAAAGTTTCAGGCCTTATCTGAAAAGGTCTCCTGCACAGCCCAGTAACAGAGCCCAGGGTCACCTTTCTGGTCTCTCTGGGTTTTTCAGCTGGTATTTCTCATGCCCCTGTGGCTGTGTGGTTGGTCTCCCTGACTCATCCTGACCTCCCATGGTAGGCATCCCTCCAGTCAGGCTGCAGACCTGCTGAGCACCTGTCCAGAGCTGGAAAGACCTGGCCATCTCAAGCACCCGAGGAAGTAAGCCATAGTAAAAGTGAGGGCTTGCCCTTCATTATGCTGAAGAAAGAGAGAGAGAGAACCAGACAACACCCTCTCCAACTTTGCAGGTTGTACTGTTGTGTTGAGGCTCAGAGAACTGACTTGTCCGAGGTCACACGGCTACCGAACCAACAGGACCGGAAGTCCCTCTTTCCACTACGTACAGTCGCCGGTGCTTCGTCTTCAAGTGGCAAACGGCCGTGTTCTTAATGAAGGCATCATTATCTAATAAGGAGAAATGGCTTCTATGCTTGCAGGTGGGCAGGCTTGCCAATTTAATAAGACTCGGGGTCCTTAATATCATTAGGTCGGTGACAACGGATAGGTTTAATTAGAGCTGGGAGAGCTGAGAGGCAGAGGAGGGGGCTCTAGCCTGAAAACTCATACCCTTTATTTGAATAAAAACAGCTTGGAGGTTCAGAGGAAACTTAGTTAGAACCAATTAAGGAATTAAAAGGCTTGACCAATAAATCAGAAACTGCAGGTGGTGGACAAGCCTAAGGAGGGGGGCAGGCAGCCTGGGGCTTGAAGGGAGGAGGCTCTGGTCTTCTCGGTGCCAATGCTGAATTCAACACCCAGCCAGCTGCGCCTGGCCAGCCAGCCTTTGCAAATGAACAGGCCTTGCAACCAAGAGAAATGGGCATCCTGGGAACATGGGTGCTGTGCAGAGTCAGCGGCTACCTGCTGGGATAAAAGCCCATTTCTTCTCTGGAATCACTACCAACCTTCTCAGGTCTTCGGAGGTCAAAAGCATCATTATTGCCTCATCCGTACCTGCCATGGATACCTGTTGCAGGGCTAATAGAAGATACAGAACCCCCAGGTAAGCATCTGGCTTGTAACGGATGCAGAATGAAGGACCATAGGGCAGAGACTCCCCAGAGCCTTCCTAAACTGGCCACATGGTTGAGGCCTACCTCTTTGGGGCTCGGCTGGATGCTTCCAAGGAACCTGCTCGAGTTTCCACTCATAGTGAACTTCGGGGGTTGGGCATTTACATACCCTTGTACAGTGGACACAGAACAGAATGAGCAGACACTCAGAAGTGCCCAGAAACAAATGGCTTACCAGATGGTCAGTTTCCTTTAAGACTCATTCCAGAACTGTGTAGGTGGGACACAAGGAAAAAGTCTAGCAGTCCCGTGGGCGCGCGGGGGTGGGGTGGGGGGAGGGTGGGGGGGTAGGTGGGGGGAGAGGTAGTCAAAGGGAAGTCTGGGATTGGAGATAGATTAGCAATTAACAACACTTGTTGATCTTGTAGAGGACCCAGGGTCATCTCTCAGCACCCACAGGGTGGTTCATAATCATCTGTAACTCCAGTTCCAGGGGATCCAACAACCTTTTCTAGGCTCTGTGGATACCAGGTATAAATGTGGTATACATATACATGCAGGTAAAACACCCATACGCACAAAACGATTATATATATATATGTATTAATATGTACATAAATACACATATATATGTAAGTACACACACACACACACACACACACATATGCAGTGTGAAGAAGCTTAGTGGCTCCTCTGAACCACTGTTGTACAAGAGGCAGGCCCAGCATCCTGTGGCCCATTCAGCTGTGAGCTTCCAGTGTGAACTAAGGGGCACAAATGTGGCTGCCAGAACCAGCATGGCTGGGCCTGAGCCCTGACTGCTCCTCCTGGCTGAGAACAGACAGGCTGAGAGCACGTGGGAAAGCTATGAAGCGGCAGCTCCCGAGTAACTCTTCTTTTGGCCTGCAGTCCAGGAACAGAGGATGAAGAGGCTCGGGTTCACATCACGGTGACACGTGTCCAAGTGTCTCAGGCCTCTTTGACAAGTATCCACAAAGGATTCTTGTCTGCCTGGGGAGGGAGCATTTCCTCCTCTGTGAAATGGATACCACATTCAGCTCACCGCCCAGCATTAATTCTGTTCTCTACCTCAGACTTCTACTGACTGTCTCCTGTTGGCAAGCTGACCACCGTGCCAAGTGAGGCACACAGCCACAAAGTCTCCTCTGGCACACAGCCACCAAGTCTCCTCTGGTTCTAGTTACCCACTTCAGTCACTTATTACTGCGTTCACTCCATGGCCCCGAGTGTCCCAAGGATCCGCTATGATTGTGCTGGGGTAGACATTACCCTCCCTCTCGTCAGACAAGAAAGGCATCAGAGGCAGTTGCTTTACCTTTGACAAAGGCTCTGAGACCTGGTGAGTCTCCCAATGTCACCTAGCAGCAGAATAAACTGTTTTTGAAAACTCAAGAATCAATTTCAAGCCAGAGATAGTAGTGCATGCCTGTAATCCCAGCATCTGGGAGGCTGATGCAGGGGGATGGCAAGCTGAAGGGCCAGTTCAGGCTATATAACAAGATGCTCTTTCAAGAAAACAAAACAAAACAAACAAATAACCAAAACAGAACCAAAGTCAGATAAGTAAGCCACACTTCTCATCCTTTCCTAAGAAAGGCGAGGGAAATAACAGAAAACAGGAAGGAGACATGGAAGCCTGGGACTTCTAATGAAACAATAGCCCATTAGCCCGTTCCCTGCTCCATCTGACCTTCCTTCCATCACAAGAGTCACTGGACATTTTGCTATTGGACAGTCTCCTATCAGTCATGAACTGAAAGAGCCTTGGTCAGCTTAGGGCATCTGAGATTATAATTCTACACCCTCTTCCACCAGACCCAAAACTCCACGGGCCACCAGAGAGCTGGGGGTTGAGACCAGAAACGGAAGCATCTCGGACCCTTCATCTCTTCTCCCCTTCCATCTCTGGTGGGGGAATCTCACCCACCACCGCACGAGATGAGAAAGATAAGCAGAATCTGCTGTAATGACTAGTCAGAGAGAGACTGAACCGCCCATCTGGCAGGAAGTCAGAGGTCAGGCTGTTGATCCAAGCTGGTCCTGAGTTCCTTTGCTTTCCCCGGGGAAAGGGCTGGGGGCTAATTCCTATGACCACTGTCAGTCACCTTTGTCATTGACACAAACATCTGAGAATCATCTCCATGTTGTGCCACTACCATTGCTTCATGGCTGCCCATAAATGGAAATCCTAGGTCTGCCCAATGGTAAAAAGGAGGCCACCCTCAGACAGAACACCAGGCACATAGCACGTACCACGCTCCAGCTCAGTCACCCTCTGCAGCAGCGCGTTCAGCGTACTCTCTGTCTTCTGCCGGTGAGCTGACGTCTCATTGTGGAGCAGGGACTTCTCATCCTCCAGCTCGGCCACCTTGCGCAGCAACTGCCTTTCCAGCTCCCCCAGCCTCCGCTGGAGCACCTCTCGAAAGTCGCTTGGCAGCCCGGCATTAGACGCGTTTGTGCGGAGCTGGAGCTTTGGAAGGACGGGAGGGGGAACATATTCAGGCCAGTTGAATAGAAACTGTGGCACGCGGCTCCGATGACCCAACCACACAGCGAGAAGCTTCCAACGCAGCATTAAATTGTGCCAGTGGCTCAAAAGAGAACATTTTACCGATACCTACCTCTTTTTTTCTTTTTGGTAGGGAAAGGCTTTCAAAGTCAGACAAAAATTACTTCGCTGCAATATTTGAAACTTGGGAATCTCACTTTCTCCTCTTGAAAAGCTGCTTTAGCCAACATCTATAATTCTATGTCAATTAAAGCCCAAATCACGGGCAAGATTTTTTTTCCCAAGCAATCAATCAATGGTACAGTGAGCTTTTGTCTAGAAATAAACAGGGTCCCCAAGTTCCAAAATGGTACAAGGGTAAAAGTAATCAGAGATATTCCTGGAAAATGACGGGCACCAGATATTACTATTCTAACCCCCAGAGAGCTTTGTTTCTAGGGCTGTATCCAAATCCTCACTTCCTATTTCTCTCACTCCTCTGCCATCATGCCAGCTCAGAGGCAGTCTGCCACCCTCAGCCACCAGCCCTTGGCAAGCTCCTGTGTCTCTGTGTCCCAATGCTCCAGATTATACATTGTAGAAAACAGGACCTGCCTCATGCTATTCTCTATTACAAGGGTTAAAATTAAATAATATGCCTGAGTCACATTTAGAACTCAAGAAGTGTTAGCTCTTAGTAATCCTAATGACTCATGGGAGCTACAGATGCTGGAGATACTGTATATAGCCATTATGCCAAAAGAAACCCTCCAATAATTTAGCAATAATTAACACCTGTAATTTAAACATCATTTTTTGCTAATAGGTATTTTGATAAACGCTGTTAACAGAAATGTCCACACTTCTTAAACAGGGTGGGAAGTAAGATGAAAATTAATTGAAGATTTTTTTCCCCCAAAGTTCCAAACTGCACACAGGAGAAGATAGCGGGATAAGGTCGGTTCTCCTAAAGTCATGGCGAAGGGCACCTTAAAAAAAAACAAACAACGTTCTGACTCGATGAATAGAGGCGTCTTTGAGGCTAATAAGGGGCTTGTTCGCATTCTGGGGGCACTGGCTTTCCCCCTCCACTCTCCCGCATATCAGTCAAATCCAGTCCTTCCACATCCCGACCCAATTTGTCAAAGAAAACACTAGATGCCCAGGGGCAGCTGACCTCCGGCGACAGGCTCTCAAGCACTGGGCACAGCCAGCCGGAGCGTGTCCCGCTTCCGATCGCGGAGATTTGCAAGGAGAGGAAACAGGCTGCCGGGGTCACCCGGTATTGCCCTCCAGGCTAGGCCGTCTGGGTTCAATAGCCAAAAACCTCAGTAAGTTCACGTAAGTCTGGTGGGTATGTCCCCGTGCGCCACGGGATGGAGATGGGGGTGGGGATTTCACCTTTCCCATCCGACAAGGGGACAGAGGAGGACAGGGAGAAGGGAGGCCATCCCAGTAAGGTCCAGAGCGGATGCGAGGCTTGCACCCCCGAACTCGGCTCTCCCCATGGATGGGCGCGCGCGTACCCATTTCTCCCGCACCCTCTGTCCCACGATCCTGGAGCCACCACCCGCTAAATGGAATGCCCTCGCGCGCACAGCTACCTCGAGGCTCTCCAAGCGGTCCTTGAGGGTCTGCAGCGAGCGGCTGAGCTGTTCCACGACGTGGCCCGGGTCCCGCGGCAGGTCGCCCATGGTGTCCTTGCCCGTGGCCCCCGAGCCGCGCGCCTTGCCTCCGGCCAGTCCCTCACAGCGGGCCAGCTTGCCGGTGAGCTCTCGGATGGCCTCGCGTTGGGCACCCAGAGTCTCCTTCTGCTGCACGACGGTCTCGCGCAGCTGTAGCACGGCGGCTCGCAGCTCCTCCTCGGGGCTCAGCGTGCCGCCCTGCATGGGCATCGCGGGCAGCGGGCAGCCTGCGTGCGTCGCTTCGGGGGGCAACGCGGTGCACACGAAGCGACTGCCCGGTATCGGACTGTCCTGGGCTCCTCCGGCGGCCACGGCGAGCGCCACGCCGGCAGTCAGCAGCGCCAGCATCTCGCTGACCCGCGCGCTCACTTCAGCATGGGTCGCTGGGTTGCCGTCTGGGCGCCTTCGGGGGGCCGGCTACGTCGGTCGGAGCGAGGTGCTCCGCGTGCAGCACGGAGCTGGGCAGCACAAGCGCCGCCTGCCGTCGCAGAAACCCGCTCTCCGCTTGGAGCGCCGTTCTGGCCCCGGTTCTGCCCGCGCGCCCTTTCTTAAGCTTGGAGGGCGGGGCCACCGGTGCGTGGGGCTCGAGCCGCGTCCTCTGATTGGTCCGCCCGCGTGCGCGTCACGCGGAGGGCGGGGCGGGGGCGCCTCTCCAAGCGGGCCAGGCGTCTGGGCTCTAGCGTGGGCCGTGTTCCTGAGGCGCGAGTGCGGGGTCCCCAAGGCTCCTTAGGAAAGGAAAACTGGAGTTCAAAACCGTCACAGAAAGCGTTGGCGGGCCTCGCTCAGGAGCCCCTCGCGTGGCTCGTGGGCAGAGAAGCCCGGGGGACACCCTGACGCCCACGAGGAGTGGTGATGGCGCGGCTTCCGGCGCCGCCTGAGAAACCCTGAGCAAGATTCCACTTGCCAAGGAGGAATTTCCCCGGCGGGACTCGAACCCCGGTCTTCCACGCGACCCACTCCCGTGGCCCGCGTGGGTTTCTTCAATCTGGGCGCGGGAAGAAGCCGCGCGACGGTCGCTGGCAGAGGCGGACAGTCTGGACGCGTCCAGATTCCAGGTCCAACCCCAGAGAACGCAAAGGAAAAGGAGGAAGACCGGGGATCAAAGAAAGAAAGAAAAAAAAAAAAAAAGCCCAGGCCAGCGGGGTCAGGAATGGGTCCTAGATAATACAAGGACGCCAACAGACCAACACGGACGACATTCCTCTAGGCATGATCTTATTTATTTAGCGTGACCTCAGTTTGATGTGAACAATCAGAGTCAATATGACGGTGCCCCATTCTTGCAAATGGGGGAGCCCAACAAATCCACTTTACACCTGGAACCTGCATCATCAGATTCTTGGAGAGAGCCTAATATTAATACTCAGACCCCCTCCCCCACAAAGACTGGGGCAGGTATTTCAAAATCTTACCCATGGCTTACAAGTTCAGGGCAGTTCAGATCCACAGCTACAGACTGAATTGGTTTACTGTGAATTAAAAATGAAAATCTTTTTTCCCCCCTCTTTTTAAAGAAATTCTGTTGCAAGGTCATTAATCACATTATCCATTCTACCAGAAACAAATGGATTTGTCACTTGTGCATAGAGGCTGAGGTTGATTCTGAAAACAAATTGTATCAAAATAAATGAAATTATTATGATAATATAAAATAGACTGCAGTGATTAATCTCTAGAAACCAAATTCTGACCTGTTTTGCACTTCAAACAATAGCTTCTGTTATGTAAATAGTTGTGGGGTTTTCAAGGACAGTGTTGCTAAATTATAAGAAAAGTTCTATTCATGAAAAAGCTCTTCAAGGATTGAAAACTACAGACAGGAAATCCAGTTTACACAGGATCCAGAGCAGAGGACAAGGGGAGCATGATGGTTCAGGTAAGAATGTTCATCCGTGGGAAAGGTGTACGTGGATTGGGGCTCAGGCAAGAATGTTCATCAGTGGGAAAAGTGTGTGGGGATTGGGGCAGGGGTGAATAGAGGGCGAATATCTTTGTCTGCCCTCGCCAAGAAGTTACTTCTTATTAAATTTGACCTTGGGTCTATGATTTCCTCCTAGACCTTCTTTCTTTGGGTACTTGGAAATTCAAAAGTTCAAATAAATCTACACATACACAGATTGCAATAGTGAAGGCAATGAGATCGCAAAGCACCTTCCAAAATAGAACATTTAGATGATACTGTAAAGCACCGAATCCAGGCATGCCCAGAATTAACCAGATAGAGCCATGCTGCCTGAAGTTTCCACTCACAGGTTTGATGTTCTTTTATGCATAGTCCAGGGGAGATCTTAATTGGGTGTGACAATAGATTATTATTGTTCCTGTTTAGCTCTCCAGTCCTTCCACGGCATGGACTAATAATTCATATTTGCAACTACTTGAAGCTGAGGCTTGTCCTTTTAATAATTAAATCAAGTGTATTTCCAGAATTCTAATTTCCTCTTGACCAAAGAAGGCCATGTACAAGAAGACATAAAAATAGCATATATCCCCAAAATAATTGCTCTTAAATTTTTTACAAGAGTTTCCAATATGAGAAGTGATCAGTGAAGTTGCCAAACCCCAGATGGAAAGACCCAGGCATTGGGATGTTATTTTCTCTGGAGACAGTAAAATTAGAGGACTTATGCTATTTGGGGTTTTATTTTGTTTTCCTGGTACAATGGAAAAAAATCTGCTGGTTTAGGAATGAGGCGTTCTAGTCCCAGTGCCAACTGTTACTAGCTAAGTGGTTTGGGGCAAGCCATTTTCTCCTCTTTGGACCTTGTAGGGAGGAGAAGGCAATTAGCATCAACTCTTTATGGCCCTTCTGGCTTAATTCAAGAGCTTGGTAGTTTGGGAAGGAAGGAATCATGCTTCCCTGTGATAGACATTACAGAACATTGTTTTTCTTCTGTATGTGCTATGAACTGCCTGAAGCTAAGGCTGAGTATGGAAGGGATACAGGCTGAGTATGGAAGGGCGGGCTCGTTGTGTAGACAGCAGGTAGACTTTCCTGCAAAGGAGATGCTGTGCCTGACAGCATGGGAGCTCTGCCTTGATTTCTTCCTCACAGCACAGAAACTGTCTACCTGAAAGAACCCGCATACATGACTCATGCTACCCATGAGAATGGCTGTGCAAGCCACAGAGCCCAGGGGCCCACAGATTTTCTGCTCCTCGAGAAAGTCGTGCAGATCCGCACAGTGAATCACTGCCACCTAATCTCTTAGTGTAACTGATGCCGCAGCATAGTAACCACCCACTCATTCACTATGTCTGCTGGTCCCAGGTCAGCCGAGAGCCCAGTGTGGACTTAACCCATGTTCCTGAATCCTGATGAGCTCATTCCCCCTCCATTTTATTGTCCCATCTGTTTGGCTCCCTGGTTCTTCTCACTTGCATTTTATCTTGGTCTTCTGGGAAATGTGCTAATTTCCACCATGGTGTCAAAGGAACCCATCTTATACAGGTTTGGTTTTTTTTTTTTTTTTTCTTTTCTGCATTTCCTCCTCTTTTTCTCAGAGCCACTTGGGAAGTCAAGAATGGGGGTGTGAGCTCAGTAGCACAGAATTCAAGGACAGCTTCCTGCAAACATGACTCAGGAACTGTCCTCGGTGCTGAGTTTCAGTCTGAGGGGAATTCAGAATGGGGTGTGTGTGTGTGTGTGCACGCACGCACGCACACATGCATGCATGGGATTCAGTGCTGGAGGTGCTGG
>CABHPR010149181.1:17243-30100 GCA_902168415.1 Peromyscus melanophrys | reverse complement strand
CACACACACACACACACACACACACACACACACACACACACACACACCTGGACACAATGTGGAGAGACCTCAGCCCCAATGGATACATCTGCAGCACAGCTCCTGCACCTATGGCTTAGGGAACATCGTGGAAGAGGGAACAGAAAGATTTTTAGAGCCAGAATACCAGGAGGTTGGCTGTGAGACTCTCTCTCCTAGAAATGGCTGAATATCTAACCAATGATGATATCAAAAGACATGCCAATGCAGAGGCAGGAAAAAAATCTCACAGGGTCTCACCCCTACACAAAGACTTCAGGCAACTAATGACTGCTGAGAGAAGAAAAATTAACTTCTCCCAGGAATGAGCCCCGTAACTGGTTATCCATTGCAAACTTGTCAGCCCTGAAACCATATACACACAAACAACAAAAATGTACTCAACATATTGTATTTATATATTTGAGCATACATACATATGTGTGTATGTGTGTGGTGTATAACAAAAATAATCAAAGAAAAAGCAGCTATCAATTTTAGAGTGATGGGGAACATGAGAGGCGTTGGAGAGATAGGACATGGGAGGAGCTAGAGGGAGAAAAGGGAAAGTGATGAAATTATGTTTTAATTAAAAAATATATTTTAAAATTATGCTTTAATAATATATTTAATATACAAAAATAAAATTAAGGAAAACAACTTAAAAAAATAAAATCTAAAAAAATAAAGTCAGCAGAGAAAAAGAATCCATTCTTAAAACCTTAGATGACATCACACTAAAGGTATCAAAAACAGAAGGGACCAGGCAAATGCTAGGAGGGAGCGGATACTGTAGTTGCTGGAGTCAAGGACTGACAGGAGTCCAGGAGCAGCAAACAGCCCGTTCAAAGTACAGGTCCCCACAAGGCCAACAGGCGCCGATGCCAGCAGTCAAGTAGGCCAAATCAGCAGCAGGGTACAGAGCCCAGGCAGAGCTCCAGGAACAGTCATGGAGTCCTCTGTTATTTCTCGACCTAGACACCAGGTATCAGGTGATAGGTTGGTACGAGCCCATGCCACTGCAGTCTTAGGTGTCTGTGACTTTATTGCATCCAAGCAAGGGAGTTACGCTATTTCCTGTCTGGTATGTCTGGTAATTTCTTCAGCCTGGTTTCTCTGGTATGATTTTCATAAACTAATGTGTCATAAAGTCTCAATCCACCCCCAACAAACTTGTAGAATGGCTCCCTTTCTATTTCCAAGAATAAATCATTCATTAGGCTGTGCTGTATGAGTAGTACCTAGAAGTGTATGGATCCATAAATGGAGTTAAAAGATGCTTTTAAATGAGTCTCCTAGGGCAAAGTACAGCATGAAAAACTGTTTCATACACTATGGAGTGCAGGGGAGTGTATTACCTGATCTCATCATGGTGTCTATCCAGTTTTGCCAGCACCATTTGTTGAAGAGGTTATCTTTTCTCCAGTGGATATTTGTGGTAGAGTCCCATGAGCCCTTCTCCCACCCTGAACTCACAGTAGTTACTTGCACTGGGCAGGGACAGTCTTGTGATGGCCCAGTGCAAGTAACTACTGTGAGTTCATGATTGCAATGATTGTGTGGTGCCTAGAGGGTGACATTTTACAGCCTTTCTCCCTGTCTAGTACATTCTTTTCACCCCTTTACCTGCACTATGTCAGGAGTACTTTGGTCGTGTTAAATGTATTTACAAATGTGGATATGTGTGCATGATCTAAGTTGTGGCATTAACTACAAAATTAGTAGAATTAACTAGTCCCAAAATTGTGATTATTCACACATTTTCTTGCTATGAAATCTGAATTTTTCTTTCTTTCAATTATAATTTTAAGACAAAAGTAAATCAAATTCTGATGATCTTATACCCACCCAGCAGATGTGGAACAAATGTAGGAAGGGCAGTGTGTCCTTCTGGCCTTCAACACTATGTCGACCTGTAGTCACTGCAACTGTTGTCTCTCTCTCTCTGAGGACATTGTCCTCACTGCTACATTTTTTTGGGATTTTTGCCAAGTTCATTACACGGAAAATTCATTAGCAGATCTTAAAATTGGGTCACCAAGGTCCCTTGTGGCTATTTTACTTCAGCTTTGACAAATAAAACAAACAATTACCCTGTTGGCAAACAAACCTTCTCACCCGTTCATGAGAATCAAAGTATCTTCTCTTTCAAAACCAGAGAAAGCTCTTAATATCAAAAAGAAAAAAAGAAAAAGAATCCCATATTATGTTCAAACCCAGAGCATTTTAAAGTAGGTGGAATCCCTAAAAACATGTCCAGGGCACTATGTTGGAGGTGAGAATCCCAGCAGACAAAATCACTGCTATGTCCTAAGGTGAGTGGAGGTGTCTGAGAAATAGCCAGAAATTCAAACACAAGCCTTTGCTAGCAAGATCTACCCAGAATCCAGTGCAAGAAATCTGTTGCTAGTATCCAATGAAAGCTACGTTTGGCTCTCCAAAGAGTGAGTACAACTTCCTAGTCACACTTATGTTTCTTTATGAAAGATTAGAAGAACAATGTTTCAGAGAAGCACATTTGATATACATTTATCAGTCATGTATACACTATTATGAAGTATTGTAAAAGAAGCTTAAATTAGAGTTGTCCCTTTGTAGAAATCATAAATTCAGTAAACACCTTAGTCAGTCACATAGTGAATAATGAGCATTCACTTCAAAGTGAAAATGGCATCTGTTCATGTGAAAATCATCTCTGTGATTGGTTACCTAAAAGTTACCTCTACAGTTAACAGGGTTTTTTATCTTTCAAATACATAGAGAGAAAATAATATGGCTCAGCTGCAATAATTTTTTTCAAACTTTGTCTCTTAGCATTTCAGAGAAAAGGAGAGTCTCCAGGATTAGAAGCAAAGATAGGTATTTTAGAACAAGGGATTCTATTCTGAGTGGCCAGAACTGTGAGTCTATAGACTGAGCTAAATGCCAAAGTACAAGAGTGAGGATTTGGCAGGAGGCTGGGTTTGTTGCAGAGACAGTCTTTCAGACCCTCCAGACTTTATCTACTTTTCCCTTCGATCCCTGGGAATGTCATAGAACACCAGAAATCTCAGGAACTTCCTTCCTGTGATGCTGACTATAGATTTGAGGCTTTATTGGAGTTAGATACACTGGGTAGCTAAGCTTGCTCTCAATTCTAAAGGAAGGAAACTTGAAAGTTCTTTTTTTTATTTTTGTTTTGGTTGGTTGGTTGGTTGGTTGGTTGGTTGGTTGGTTGGTTGGTTGGTTAGGGTCTTTTGTTCCATTCTGGTTTTTGTTTATTTGTTTGTTTGTTTGTTTAGTCATGTCTTTCTATATAGCCTTGGCTGTCCTGGAACTCACTATGTAGACCAGGCTGGCCTCAAACTCGGAGAGATTTACCTGTCTCTGCCTCCCAAGCATTGGGATTAAAGGCATGCATTACCATGCTCAGCTGGCAAAAATAAATAAATAAATAAACAAACTGCTCACATTACAGTCTGTTTGAGACCTACAGTGTTCTTTCTACTCATTTATATAAGCAAATCTCAGACATTACACATGCTGGCTCAGGATTAAAAATATTTCAGATTATAATGTAATTGATTGCTGAGAGAATGAACATGAGGTCCTTAAACACAAACTTGTCACTGGAAGAATGATTGAAGAAGCAAAAATGGTAACAGGGAGGAAAAGATGCTGTTATTGGATCATTGGTTGGGGTGTTATGATTAAGCTAGGCAGTGGCAAATAGACACCAAAAGTATTCACGAGATATTTTAAAGTCAATTGTAAAAGTTCTGTGTATAATACTTATATTTCTATATTATTTATAGTATCTAGTTACATTTTCAAAAAGAAAATGTAGGCATGATATAGAACATTAGCTACTTTGTTATTTCATTTTACATTATTTTTCTATACCAAACCAAATTTTCAACTGCATAAATTATCCATATGATAAGATAAATGGGAAGTATTATTCATTCCAGTTGATTTAAGATACATAAAAACAACAGTTGATTGTACTTTAAATTTTTGTTCTAGCAGCCTGTGAGAGAAGACACTGAAGCATGCTCGTTCTCTGAGGACACTATGTAACTGATGAGTGTAAGGTTTAAATATGCCAAAAAAAAAAAAAAACATTTACTCATGTGTGTGCGTGTGTGTGTGTGTGTGTGTGTGTGTGTGTGTGTGTGTGTGTGTGTGTATGTGTGTGTGTGTACAATTTGCCAACTAAACCAGACTATCTGACCAGCAAGTCCCAGTGATCTGCTGCCTCTACCTCCCCAGCACTGGGATAACAAGCATTTACCACCAAGTCTAGAATTTTTTTAACGTTGATTCTTAGGATTGAACACAGGCTCTCGTGGTACTTTACCAACTGCACCATCTTCCCAGCCTCATTAACTTTAGAACTTGTGTTATAAAAGATCTTCCAGTACTTAATTACAGATTTTTAAAAGTTGCATCAGAAGTCTAGCTCCTAGAATTACAAACATTAGCTTTTCTTACCAAAGAGATTGTTCCTAACATTACACTTCTAAAAATTAAATGATAAGATACAGGAGCACGGTGAAGGAAATATCAACCAGATGTGTAATAACAGAAGAATCTGCTGAGGAGACACTTACTCTATAGTGATAATAGAAAACACTATAAATTCATAGGGCTGCCTATAAAGACTCTTGGCAACATTTCTCACAAGACTACTTCTCAACTGTACCTTCATGTTCAATTTTGTATGATTACTAATTTTTATAGTTACACAGTGAACAGAAATCGTGGTTAACTTTGAAAAGCATGAGAGCACTACCACTGGATCCTTTAGAGTCATTCACAGTAATTACTTAAAGAAGCCATCAAAAGGTCATGTAATCACATGTAATCACAGCCATACAATAGCATCATTTTTTACACTCTCAAACTAAAGGAATTTGGGTGGTATTATATTATTTGAGACCCTTTATGTACACTGTAATATAAAATTACATAAAATATTCTCAAAGCAATAGAATTTTTAAAAAAATCTGTCACACATTAGAGTCACAAAACTTGAAGCTAATGGTACAGAAAAAAATGGTTTTCTTATAGAAAGGTGTCGTTTACAATTGGAGTAAAGTAAACATATTCCTAGACTCTAATGTTCCCAAATTGTTCAGGGTGAGTTTAACGCCTTGATGAAACATTTGGTGTCTGTGAGCTGATAAGGGTGGGATTCAGAGGAGGTAGGTAGATTCCCGAGGAGGTTGTCACTGTATCTTAAAGTGATCTATTGAGATTATTCCCTGTGTGACTCTACTATCTTTCTTACTTCCAGTTCCCATGAAAACCAAGATCCTGGTTAAAGACACTTCTCTGAGACAGAGACAAATATGAGAATTTGACCTGTGAGTGGAGTTGACTTTGTGATTCTCTTAGTAGTAGTGGATTTTTTAATTAGCTGTATTTATTTTCTGTTGGGGGCACAAATGTGCCACGGTGTATATGTGGGTGTCTGAGCACAACTTGCAGGAGCCAGTTCTCTCCTTGCATCATGTGATCCTGGGATCAAACTCAGGTCATCAGGCTCACACTGGGCACATTTACCAGCTGAACCACCCTGCCAGCCCAGAAAGGAATATTTTCATCAGTCTGTGTGTTAAATCCAGTCTTGTGTCTGTTTCATTAGAGTCTTCCAGGAAAATCTTTCATTCATTGGTGTGTAAGAAAAATAACAAGCCCTAAAAACACTGACCAAATGTGTTCAAATTGTGTATTTTATAACTAAGCTGTGATAAAGGAGAGTATAACACTGCAAAGGAGCTATTGACCCAACCCAGTATTGCAAAGATGACCTATTAATTTACGGTATGTGTGTGATGTTTGTGCATATGAGCGTGTATGAGTGTGGGGGCTCATGCTTGTGTATGCATCTAGTTGTAAAGGCCAGAGGGTAGTGTTAGGTGGTGATCTTCTCCAAACACTCTCAACATTACTTTCTGAAACAGAGTCTGTCATGGAACCTACCCTTCACTGGTTCACCTGAGCTGGCTGGCCAGTGAGCCTCAAGGATCCTCCTGCCTCTACCTCCCCAGCTCTGGGATTACAGGTATGGGCCACCAAACCCAGCCTTTTTCATATGGGTCAAAAGGATGTCTGGAAATAAACAATACTCAGGTTGAAAACCAATGAGATATTGGTATTCTTGGGTTCGTTTCAACGACTCTTAAAGAAAGATGTAGCAGAAAGTGGACGTGATTGGAGGAGAATGTGCTTCCAACATGTGCTTTCTTTAAAGTAATTACTTGAGACCTGGTATAGCATGTAGCATTCAAGTTCAATGCCTAGCTTTATTAGAAGGAACACATGAGAAGAAGAAAAGAAAACAGAGTCTATGGAATAAAATTTATGTGTGTTGAACATGGGGCATGTGTGTCTGTATATAACCTGAATTTCTAAAGAGAGATCACTGCTAGATATACATAGAAGGATTATCACATACAGATTCTACTTGAAAGGGCTGAGATTTAGCCCAGGGATAGAATGCTTGCCTAGCATACACAGGGCCCTGGTTCTATTCCCAACACTACAAAAATTAAAAAATCACATGTTAAATTCCACTTAAAAATCATAAAACTTGCTGCATATGGTTGCCACAAGCCACACCAAGTACACCCAAAATAAGCAAATAATTTTTATACAGGGTAGGCTTAAAATTATAATTGGTGGTAGATTTTAGAGATCCTCTATAGAAACTCAGTCATCTGTTCTATGGCTGTGTTTTGTTAAGGATAGAGGTGCAAGCAAGATAGGAAGCTTTTATGAACTTTAATTTCAACTTCAAAACAGAAAAAAAAAGTGCACAGAAACAAATTAAGTCTTAATGCTGAATGTATCATCAATGAGAACCAGTTCAAAATTAGACAAAAATTTAAAATACGTTTGAATAATGGAACATAGAGGTAGAGAATCTTAAATTATTATATTGTAACTGTTAAATTGATTTGTAAGAAATATCACTTCAAATATTATAAAACACAGAAACTTATAAGCTTGAGAGAATAGTGGAAATATTAATTAACAAAACAAAGAAGACATTTCATATGAACCAGTTACTTGTTTGAGTTTACTTCTCATGGTTAATAACTATGGAACTGTAGCCTTCATATATTCTGATAGAAACCTCATCTTTTTTTCCATGAGACCAGATCAAAATCAGGAGTCAGCTATGAGGAACCATACAGTAACAACATTCATTCTCCTGGGACTTACAGAGGACCCACAAATTCAAAGTCTGCTTTTGATTTTTCTACTTTTTACCTACCTGTTGAATATAACTGGCAATTTGGCAATTATCCTACTTACATTAACGGATCCTCACCTTAAAACCCCAATGTACTTTTTCCTACAAAACTTTTCCCTCTTAGAAATCTTGTTCACATCAGCTTGTATTCCTAGATATTTGTATAGCCTGTCAACGGGTGACAAGATTATTACCTATGGTGCCTGTGCCAGTCAGGCATTTTTCACTGACCTTTTTGGAGTAACTGAATTTTTTCTCCTGGCCACCATGTCCTATGACCGCTATGTGACCATCTGTAAACCCCTGCATTACACCACCATCATGAGCAACACTGCCTGCAGAAGACTCCTTCTTTGCTGTTGGATGACTGGGCTATTCATCATACTCCCACCCTTTAGCCTGAGCCAAAATCTGCAATTCTGTGATTCTAATGTCATTGATAGCTTTCTTTGTGATGTGTCTCCCTTCCTGAAGATTTCTTGCTCAGACACGTGGGTCATTGAGCAGATGGTTATAGGCTGTGCGGTGCTGACCTTCATCACAACCCTCGTGTGTGTAGTTCTTTCCTATGTCTACATCATCAGGACCATTGTAAGGTTCCCTTCTGCCCAGCAAAGGAAAAAGGCCTTTTCGACCTGCTCGTCCCACATGATTGTGGTTTCCATCACCTACGGCAGCTGCATTTTCATCTATGTCAAACCTTCAGCTAAGGATTCAGTGGCTACCAACAAGGGTGTAATAGTGCTAACGACTTCCATTGCTCCCATGCTGAACCCTTTCATTTACACCTTGAGGAACAAGCAAGTCAAACAGGCTTTCAATGATTCAATCAAAAAAATTGCCTTAGAATGCCGAAATTGATGGTTCAAGCTTTTGTAAGATATTGATGGGCCAAGCCCTCTCTAGTCATGGAAACACACTATATTGTACAATGAATACATACTAATAATAAAAAGTATACACCAAATAAAATTTTTAATTCAGTATATGACTATTAATAAAATATTACATTTATAAGAAAAAAGTAGCAATTTTATTATTCTATCCACAGCTAACTCCTTGACTCATTGAATATACATTCATTATCTTATCCATGTTAAATAATCATAATAAAACACAAAAAAACAATAACCTTGCCCTCACGTAGCAAGAATTCATAGGATAAATGTATGACTAAAATATCAAACTATATTATTATCATTGTTAAGAGTTATCTGACCAAGTTTAAGTGAAAAGCAACAAAGCAAGCTGCTTGTGAAAATTAAGATATATATTATTACTCAAGAAGAAACTACTAAAATTACCCCCAAAAGACACAGAAGCTTTAGCAACTGTTATACATCAAATAACCAAAAAATACTTCAAGTCAAACTAGTGATATTTTAATACATACATACTTTAACCACAACTAAAGTGGCTTTTTACCCAGGTTATCAGATTATTGAATAGAAATTATACTGACATTCAAGAAAATGAAAAATACACAGTTGATAAATTTCAGGATTTAGAAACCAAATTCAATAAAGAGACAGGAACATTGTAGATAACATAAGCTGAAATGAAGATGGATTACAAAACTCAATATCTCAATTAGAGAACTCAGGGGAAACCTCTATATTTATAGAATTAATCAAGCAGACAGAATATAAGGACTTGAAGAAAAAATAGAGGATCTATACCAAATAAGCAGAGAATATGTTTTTTTTAAGATCACAGGAAAGGAACATATAAGAAATGAGAGGTACCATCAAAAGACCAAATCTTTGAAGCTTAGGCATAGATGAGGACAAAGAATTCCATGACTGTGGCATAGACCAGATCTTCCACAAAATTATAAAAGAAAATTTCCCCAAACTAAAGACACACCCACACAGATAGATTTAAAAAAAAAAAAAAAAACAGAACCTCAACTGGAAGAGAAATTCCCTAGAGAATATCATAGACAAAACACCAAATACTCAGAACAAATAAAAATATTGAAGGCTACAAAAGGAAAAATCACAAGTCACATAAAAGGGAAAATCTATCAGAATAGCAGCTGATATATCAATGGAAACTCTGAAAGCCAGAAGAGCCTGGAGCAATGCACTACAAGTTCTCAAAAATCGTGGCCACCAACCTGGGCTACTGTAGCCAGGGAAACTATTTGTCATACTTGAAGGGGAAAAAAACTTTCCATGATACAAACAGACTAAAAATATCCACATCCAAGAAAAAAAATGATACAGAGAATACTGGAAGCAATACTTTGAACTGAAGAGAAAACTAAATGCAGTCAACAGAGCATAGAAAAAAAAACAAATGAAGCTATAATTATTAAATGGAAAGCACAGCAAAGAATATAACCACAAAAAAATGACAGAAATCAACACATATTTTTTTTGTTTTTTTTTTTTTTTTGTTTTTTGAGACAGGGTTTCTCTGTGTAGCTTTGCACCTTTCCTGGAACTCGCTCTGTAGCCCAGGCTGGCCTCAAACTCACAGAGATCCGCCTGCCTCTGCCTCCCAAGTGCTGGGATTAAAGGCGTGCGCCACCAACGCCCGGCCACACATTTTTCACTAATAAATTTAAATATTAATAGCTTCGACTTGCCAATCAAAAGACAGAGACAAATTGAATGGATTAAGAAACAAAACCTATCTTTCTATTGTCTACAAGAAACTCATCTTAACTTTAAAGATAAGCACAACCTTAACATGAAAAGATAGAAAAGCATAGTCCAAGCAATTGTATTAGGAAGCAAGCAAGTATTGCCATACTAATATCTGACAAAATAGACTTCAAACTAAAACTAATCAGTAGAGACAAAAAAAAAGGGCACTTCATTCTAATCATGAGATAATTAATCAAGAAAATATCTCCCAGCACTCGGGAGGCAGAGGCAGGTGAATCTCTGTGAGTTCGAGGCCAGCCTGGGCTACCAAATGAGTTCCAGGAAAGGCACAAAGCTACACAGAGAAACCCTGTCTTGAAAAACCAAAATATATATATCATAATATTAATCATACACCAAACTCTGGTGTGCCAAGTTTCATCAAAAGTGTATAATGGAATTAAAGACACAGATTAACACAGGCTCAATAATAATAGGTGACTTCAGCACCCCACTTTTTCCAATAGATAGGTCATCAGGACAAAAAAAAAAACAGAAAGCTCAGAATTAAATGGCATCTTACATCAAATGGACCTAACACGTATCTACAGAATATTCCACCAAAACACCAAAGAAAATACATCTACTCAGCAGCACATGGAAGCTTCTCTAAAACAGACCACTTGCTGGTACACAAACCTTAACAAATAAAGAAAAATTGAAATAATTCCATGTATCCTATCATGATCATAATGGAATAGAACTTAAAATTGACAACAAACAAAACCTTACAGAGTTATGATTTGCATTTCCCTGATGACTAAGGATGCTGAACATTTCTTTAAGTGCTTCCCAGTCATTTGAGTTTTCACTTTTGAAAATTATCCGTTTAGATCTGTACCCCACTTTTAAATGGGTTATTTGCTTTCTTGATATCCAGTTTTTTGAGTTCTTTATATATTTTGGGTATTAGCCCTTTATTAGATATGGAGATAGTAAAAAAATTTTCCCATTATGTATCTTACCACTTTGTCTAAATGATGGTGTCCATTGCCATGCAGAAACTTTTCAGTTTCATGAAATCCCATTTATTAATTGTTGTTCTTAGTGTCTGTGCTATTGATGTTCTGTTCAGAAAGTCTTTTCCTGTGCCAATGAGCTCAAGAATACTCCTCACTTTCTCTTCTATCAGATTCTACTTTAAGATTTCATCTTACACCAGTCTGAATGGCCAAGATCAATAAAGAAAATGACAGCTCATGTTCTCAAGGATGTGGAGTAAGGAGTTGTTGGTAGGAACTATCCCCAAAGGCTCGTGTATTTGAACATTTATTAGTGCTATCTGAGGAGACTATAAAACTTCTATATTGTGGAGGCTTGCTAGAAGTACAAAAAGTCACTGGAGGCCCAGTCTTGAGAGTTTATAGCATCACTTCACTTCCAGTTCACTCTCTCTGTCTCAGGTTTGTGATCTCTCTGCTTCCTGCTCCAGACTCTCCTTCTGCAACCATAAGTCAAAATGAACTTTCTTCTATAAGTCACAAAGGTCATGGTGTTTTAAAACTCAACAAGAAATAACTTATACACTACTCAAAGCAATCTATTAATTACAATCACTATCAAAACCACCATAGCATTCTTATAAATCTAAACTTTAAATGGAACCAGGATGTTTACCCTAAGCAATGTAAAAAAAAATCAAATCTGAATGTATCTTTATAATCTCATTATAGTACCAAGATGTATAAATCAAAACTAGATGGAACGGGCATAAAAATAGATACATAGATTAGTGCAAAAAAATGAAAATGCAAGAGACAAGAGCATATGTACATATATAGTCAATCAATATTGACCAAAGTACCAAGAATGTACAATGGTGAAAGAATTGTGTCTCCAATAAATGTTGCCTTCGTAACTGGATATCCATATGCAAGGGAATAAAATTAGACCCTCCATCCTGGTTTGGTTTTTATTGCTCTGATAAACACCATGATCAAAAGCAACTTGTGGAGGAAAGAATTTATTTGACTTGCACCTCCCTATCATTACCCATCATTGAGTCAAGCCAAGGCAGGAACTCAAGGCAAGACAGGAACCTGGAAGCAGGAACTGAAGCAGAAGCCATGATGAAATGCTGTTTACTGGCTTGCTTCCCATGGCTTGCTCATCTTGTGTTCTTATACAACCCAGGACCACTTCTCCAAGTGGTACCACCCACAGTGGGCTGGGCCCTCCCACATCAATCATTAATCAAGGAAATGCCCCGCAGACATGCTCCCAGAATCTGGTGGAGGCAATTTCTCAGTTGGGATTCCCTCTTCTCAGATATGTCTAGGTTTGTGTCAAGTTGACAAAAACCAACCATCAAGGACTTCAAAATGGCTTAGTGGTTAACATCCCTAGATGTCGGAGGACCCAGGTTTGATTTCTAGAAACCCACATGGTTGCTTAGTGGTTAACATCCCTAGATGTCGGAGGACCCAGGTTTGATTTCTAGAAACCCACATGGTTCTTGCACTGTGGGGGACCTGCCCCCACCTTTTTCCCCAGGGTACTCTTGAGGAGAGAGGGGTAAGAGATTTAGGTAGAAGGATAGAGGGAAGAGAAAAAGACAGAAACACGGGATAGCCTCGGGAGGGCCTGGATCCTTATCCACCAGCCCAGAACTTTATCCAAAAGGGTTTTTTATAACAATGCCAAAGGGTGAGGCAAAAGACCTCCCCCTTGCTAGATACAGCCAAGTGCAGACTCTTCCAAACACCTGGTACCCAAGTCCATGGCCCGCTCATCCTCTTATGCAGCCCTGCTGGTAAAGCAAGCTCAGATCTCACTAGGAAACCTCTGTGGGCTGATGAGAGAATGAAAATCAGTTTTCTCAAGGGATGAGCCCCCTGATAGGTTATCCAATCCCAAGTGGTCATCTCTAAACACATGTACATATATGGATTCAGTAGGTCGTGTGTGTGTGTGTGTGTGTGTGTGTGTGTGTGTGTGTGTGT